>VZRW01005713.1:190765-229550 GCA_013398125.1 Aegotheles bennettii
AGGGAGGGAAAGAGGAAAGGGAAGGGGAAGGGGAAGGGGAAGGGAAAGGGGAAGGGGAAGGAGAGAAAAAAGAGATAGAAGGCCCCAGCCAATAGTCCTTTTTTCAGCAAATTAAGGCTGGAGCCATTGACTATAATCAAGCCAGTTATAAGGCTGGCTCTGAGTCACAGGACAAGGGGCAATGGATGCAAACTGGAGCATAGGAGGTTCCATGTGAATATCAGGAAAAACTTTTTCACTGTGCGAGTGATGGAGCACTGGAACAGGCTGCCCAGAGAGGTTGTGGAGTCTCCTTCACTGGAGACATTCAAAACCTGCCTGGATGCGATCCTGTGTGATGTACTGTAGGTGACCCTGCTCTGGCAGGGGGGTTGGACTAGATGATCCTTCGAGGTCCCTTCCAACCCTAGAATTCTGTGATTCTATGATTCTGTGATTCTGTGAGTCCCAGAGTTCATATTCATGAACTGGTAGCTCATGGTCAGACTGAGGCTCTTAGATCAAGGTACAGAAATACTACTGCAATAGAGCCTCCCTATATTTAAGAACATTTACACATGAACTCTATAACCTCATCTTCTTGCCACATCTCCCTTTTCTCTTCTGTTGCACCACTAAATCTTTAAGTTTTTATGGGTTTTGCAGTGTACAACATCTATGAACAAAAACGATTCTCTGCACTCCAAAGTCACTGGCTGAAGTAGTTGTCTTTGTTCAATATGTCATCAAAACATCAATTAAATAAACCTTGTTTCTTTTTATGTTCCTTATAGAAATAATGCAGAACTTTGTCTTAACAAGGACAGATTAAATGCAACAAATCTATATTTTGTTGTTCAGATCACTTATCTTTTAAAAGCAGGTTCGCCAGTTATTTGTGTTAGATGGGAACCGGTGAAAGTTCAAAAAATGGGTGAGAAAAGGAAAGATTGGTTCAGAATTAGGCAGCTTCCTAGCACCTGCCCTAAGATTGATCCACCCAGATCTATGTTATTTTTTATGGCTACTCATATCCCTGGTACTGGAGGTATGAAGTCACTTGGTAATAGGGGCTCAATCTGATTCCAACAGAAATAAAAGGAAAAAAGTGCCCTAGAAATAGCCAACACCATATGAAAGGCTCTGCTTTGTTATGAAACACTGCACTAGCACAATCATTTGGCCATGGTTTGTTTAAAAAGCAGTGGAGACAGGGAGAAAGTAAAAGGAAACACAGTTTTACATCTATTCAGGATGGAGGCACAGTTATTTCCAAACAACAAAAAGATAACGTTGCTAAGTGCAGTTTTAAAGTTGACTTGCCTGTTAAACACAGGTTTGAAAAGAAAAAAAGAAAATAAAAAAAAAAAGAAAGAAGAAAAGAAAGAAAAGAAAGAAAAGAAAGAAAAAGAAAGAAAATAAATAGAGAAATAGAGAAGAAAAAGAAAGAGATAGAGATAGAGATAGAGATAGAGATAGAGATAGAGATAGAGATAGAGATAGAGATAGAGAGATGGAGATGATAGAGAAAGAGAAAGAGAGAAAAGCTTTAAAATTTCATAAAGCAATGATAATCACAAGCCAATGTTCCAAAAGCAGTTTATGTGCCAACTTTAACTAATTCATAATACACATACAAATATATTCTTCCAGGATGTACCATGCTAGAGAAGTCTTGCTGAAAATGGGTTCTGCACTATGCATGAAGGGTAGGGCTGAGGGAGAAGGCTCTCTGGAAGTGTCTTGGTCAGTCCTGGGGGACCAATTCTTGTATGTCCTATAACCCCAGGAAATTAGAGATTGGAGGGGGCAAATTACTAGATGAAAACCAGTGACTTTTCTTGGACAGAAAGTGATAAACACTCTGCAGTGCAGCATCCCAGGGAAGGAGAGACACTTATTTTAAAAAAAATATCATTCGACCTGATATAGTGAGAATTTTTGTGGTATGTTAGAACTGCCCCATTCAGATCCTATAAAAAGGGTTAAGACTGCACAGCCTTCTCCAATTCTTTGATCTTGTAAGTGCAGATTTCCCTTATTAAGAAAAAGACCCTCCATTCAGCCTAAGCTACGCCTGGGCTCAGTAGCTGACCTTCTCACAGACACCATGCCCTGAGCTGCTTCAACTGGCAACCTACATACCAGTAAGAGTCTGCTCCCCTTGTCTCCTGCACCAATCAAAACCCAGTGCAGGTGTTTCTGGGGCTTTGAGGATACTTTTGCATTGCTTGAGTCCTTTGCCACAAAGAAAGGGGACTAGAAAATCTATCCTTCTGGTTGGGAAGCAGAAAACATTGCAGAAGATCTAGTCAACAAATCTGCTTATGAACGTATGGTGTTTAGAATGAAGTATGTAAAAACTCATACTTAATCAGAAAGCCATGCTCTTTATACAGAATAGCTATTTTTATATATATACCAAATATGAATGAGTATGTAGAAAAAGACTTCTTGGCATGATCAGAGATTGTAACAATAATCTAGATGATTGCTGGTTTTGAGAGACAGGATTTCAAAGGGAAATAAGAAATTCCCGGAGCAGACAAACTAATGACACCTCCTTAAGGAGGATCCTCCATAAGGATTTTATGGTTTTAGTTACTTCACTTTGGTGTCAAAAGATGTAAGATTTTCAAGTGATATTGGGTATAATTGAGCATTTCTTTATAAAGGCAGGTTCTCTACTGACTAAAAAGATGTACACTACAACTCTTTCTTCAGTAAAAACACTAATAAAGTCTCTCTATTCTACTTGAATACTTATTTTCACAAAACTTATAGTGTCTTAATTATCCTTGAAACCTCTAGCCTTTGTGGTTGATGGTAGCCAAAGGATTCAAAGATTACTAAGGGGAGAGGAAGAAGAAAGGGACACACACGCACAGGCACAGTGGTTGCCTTCACCTTGTTTTCATCTGCAAAAATTCTGTAACATAGTTTCAGGGACATGAAAAGCAGCAAGATTTGCACCTTGGAGAAAAGTGGTAGAACAGATAACAATTGGCTTCATCTCTGGGGAGACCCAGTGATCTTGGACTAAGGGAACACAAACAAAATTATGAGTTACAAGTAACAGAAGCAATATACCTGGGAAGATGTGAGTGTGTCAGATTGTAGTAAGGCTGAAGATATCTCTAGCCTGCTTTCCCAAGCCTACAAGGACGAAGTACAAGGTGCCTTGCAGTGACAAAGTGGATAAAATTTTTTGGGCCAAACCTCCCTGCTGGGACATCCAGTCCACAGGTGTGAGTATCACCGTTGTTGAGGATGTTTGCTTCTGCAGGTAATTGCTGTCCTCATCAGGCCTCTTGGTTCTACTTACTTGAATGCGTTTCTTTAACACTGCCTACCAGCTCTTGTTCTGACTTTGTCAGATTAAGGAGCATTTTAATGTAATCGTTGACTAATTTTCTCTCAGAAATGACCTTTTTAAAGTTACTCCTCAATAAACAGAACAGATTTAAGTTTTCCTTAGGCTCCCATTTTCTTTAGCACTGTGTCAGTGTTTGTGACACTGGTTCAATCACTCCCATTTTTCAGCTTTCTTTTTTAGAGAGCAAGCAGTACAAATCTCTGACTTATTCCTATGTCAGGCTCAAGACTGTCACATACCAGTACAACTGTTGCTCTTTGCTGCTACTTACTGCACCCCTGTTCCTATACCTGTGGATTATTGTTTGTCCCTTTACCGTGGTGTCAGATGGCATTCAGGTTTTGTCCCCACTGACCTCAGCATTTGGTAAAGGCTTGCAGTGTCCCCTCTATCTGCTTTTCTGTTTATCCTTTCCTGCTGTAAGTTTGGGCATAGTTTGGTCAGCCAGGAGCTTTGAGTAACAAAACAAAAGGACACCATAAAAGAACAAAAGGGCATACATACTCAATCAGACCAAATGTACCTCTAACTCAGTAGGTTAGAGGAGGTTATGATCAAAAGTAGTATCTCTTCTTAATGGCTTCATACAACAGATGCTTGCTGTGAGGACTTGCCAATAAAAGGTTTCGTTGGGCTGGGAGATAGATCTACACTCTGTCTATTTATTACCCAGTAGTACACTGGCCATTTTCCACAGAAAAATGTCCCAAAGTGACCAATAAATGCTGTGTAGGGAGTGGGTAATGGTGCACTCCCCCAGGAAGCTCTACCAGAATCTACATTTTGCTGTCCAAAGGCCTTCTGAGGCAGAGGTGTGGTCTAACAGCCTCTGATGGATTTTTGTTCTCTGTCAAATCACTCTTTGAATATGTGTACGCTGGAATATGTGTACATCCTCCAGATGCTGCAGTGAGGAATGACAGCTTAAATATATTTTTGTGGAGGATCACATAACCACAGAATGGTTGAGGTTGGAAGTGACCTCTGGAAGTCACCTTGTCCAACCACACTGCTCAAACAGGGTCACTTAGAACCAATGTTCCAGGCTTGACTATGGATGGCGTTCGAATGTCTCCAAGGGTAGAGACTCCACAACCTCCCTAGGCAACCTGTTCTAATGTTTGGGCACTCTCATAGTGAAAAAGTATTTTGTGATGTTCATACAGAACCTCATGTGTTTCAGTTTGGGTGCATTGCCCCTGATCCTGTCACAGGGCACCATTAAAAAAAGCCTGATTCCATTGATAAGTTCCACTGATTACATTGATAAGTTCCTCCCCTTGAGCCTTTTCCTCTCTAGTCTGAACAGTACCAGCTCTCTCAGCCTTTCTCACATCTGTTTGTTTGTTCTGAAGCTCCTCTGACAGTCTGAGGTGACGCCCATCAGCTTGCATTAAAGAGACAGTGAGAAGCAGTTTCATACCCAGTCAACACACATCTTCTAAACATCTGTCATATGCTCCTTTGGGAACCACTTTTCCAGGCTCAAGGGTCCTACCTCATTTAGTCCTTCTGCTGTATTGATCATCCTTGTGTTTCTGACCTTTTGGTTCTACCATCTTTTCTGAACTGAGAGGACCAGAACAGTACACAGTGTTCAAGGTACACCGTGGGCATCTTGATGATCTCTGTTTTTTATAGTTTTCCTTTCCTAATGATTCCAAACATTCACATGTCAGGGAGCATCTGAAGCAGAGGTCTCCAGGAAGGACAATGCAACCTGTGTTCCTGAAATGCCAGAAACAAGGAGTGAGGATTTTGTAAGTAATAAAGAACCTTTTCCATCAACAGTTTGAGTAGCAGCTGTGTGAACTGGTTAACAGCAAGACAGATTTGGGATTTTCAAACCCTCACTACTTGCCTACCAACATCATTAGGTGGTCAAAGAGTTAAAGCCTGGATCTGATGGTTTTTAATAAAATCTATAGAGACAAGGTAATTAAACCCATGCTTTCTACTTCCAATGCAAGTCGGAGTTCAGGCAAAGTGACACACGGTGGTTTGGGCTGAATGAATCACTTTCTGCATCAGCTCATCTGACGGCATGGTGAGCTAAAAGAGAAAGGAGGACTTTCTCTAAAAGAGCAGGAGAGAGGGGAAATTTTCTGCTCAGTTTATCAGCCCGAGAAGCTCCAGGATGGGTGCAACAGACCAGGATTTTCATAAGCAAGCAGGCACCAGCCCGGCTGCTTTGCCTGACCATCCCCTAGGGGTGCAGGGCCCATGCTAAGGGGTCCCATGCTGCCCACCCATACCCAGATGATTTGACCCCTTAACATCTTATCTCCCACGAACTTGGCAGTATGGGGATAGCCCTCCATGGTTATTGAACCTGCAAACACTCTACCAGCTTGTAGAGCTGCTGCTGTTGAACAAAACCCTAATTTACCCGGCAAGTGCAATGACAAATGATAAAGCTTCAGTGTACTCTGGCTTATTTGTTACTCACTGTGGTGTAAATATTCTAGGGAAACAACATTTAATACTTCCATCAGCTAATAAAATGGCTTTTTTGGTGGTATTTACAGAAAGGGTTCATTTCCTTTGAGTACGTTTGCTTTGACGTTATTGGGAGATGTTTTGTGGCAGATATTTACACTCGACTGAATTCCTGTGGCATCCTCCAAGCACATTTGACACAGGCTTGGGGCCCAGGCTGCCAGGAGATGAAAGAGCACTTTGCACAGCACCTTATCTATTTGTTTTGCTGACTGAGTGGCGTGATTACTTTTCCATGGCCAGAAAGGCTGGCTAACCCTCCCTGAATCATTAATCTCAGGACAGTTTGAACAAAGAGAGATTTCTGTAAAAATAGACCACAAAGAATGCATCAGAGAGGAGAGACTTTGCGTCTTTTACAGCTTCTTGACCTCTTCTGGGTGGATTCTTTCACTAATGGGAAGGATTAAATGGAATATCCTGGTGCCTCAGTGCAGCGCAGTGATTGATTTGCACAGCTGTTCTTAGCTCCCAGCAGCATGGCTGCTTGGGCTTTGCTGTTGAGCACACACAGTAAGGGCCTGACTCATTGCTGCTTCATCTGACCAGGAGCTCAGCTTTTTCAGGTCTCAGACTCAGCCCTGACTTACGGTCATTTTTTGAAGCTTGGTTTCACTGGAACCAGGCTGGAGAAGAAATGGAAGGAAAAGGACAAGAAGGAAACACCTGAGAAGATTGCTATTTTCCTACCATATAACTTTTGTCTAGTTGGTGATCAGTTGTGGTGACAGGCCACCTGAGTCCAATAAATCACAACATTGAGCAGTCATTGCAAACACAGTAGTGTAAGGTTTATGAAAATAAAACAATTGAGTGCTAATGCAACATATCCTATGACTACAAAACCATGAAGTGCACAGGGCATGGAACAATTTACCTCAAACTGGGAAAAAAGCCTCCTACTTTTATATAAGGTTATTTCTTTTGTCAGATATTTTATCTGATATCATGAAATAAAATATAGCTTTTATATTGTGGGAGAAATGCACTCATATTACCAAGTGACTCTCAGAAGACTTCATAAATTTAATAACTGGGGTAGTAAAAATTGCAGAATATGGAAGTGGTTCTTTAACTAGGATTCATTTTGTAAGAGCAATAATCAAGTAAGCCTTCATTGCAGATTACAATCAGGCATATATCACTGTTTCGTATGCTTTTAGCTACAACATCCAATTCACTGTTAAGTGGAATGAACACGTTAAGTAGTTACGTCAGCCAAAGTGCTTACACCAGCAGATATATATGCTAATTTAGACACAGAGGAAATTCAGCTTTTACATCCCAGTATAATTTTTTGTGTATGTAAAGCTTGGTTGCACTATGGTTGTTAGTGTGCTGCCTGTGCAAAGACTTGGCTGCAAAGGTGAAGAAAAATACTCCTCCAATACAATGTTGGGACATGGTTGGATGACCACAGATTCATTTTTTTTATTATTTGGTGAGTTTTCTGTTTGAAAAACCTCAACTATTGGGGAATGCCAGAACAGGGGATTGGTCAAGATGCATTTGAACGTTCATTAGGTTAAATTTTGTTCCATTGGAACTGAACCAATGCCCAGCAGCAGTCTTACAGCCCAAAACTACAGACAAAGAAATACTCAAGCAAACGGTAAGACAGATCCTTATATTATTCTCTATAATATTTTGTATTTAATTTCATTTAAAAATAATAAAAAAAGGAATTTGGTTGGGCTTTCAGGTTTTAATCCTTACACCAGCCAAAACTGCTGCAACATGAATCTTGCAACACCTGGGTGTTAATGCAAAAGTGGGTACTAGTGCAAAAGTGGGAAATTAACCATGAATCTAAATCTTCCAGCCTTTAAATACAGAAAGCATTTAAAAAGTATACCTGTAGCGAGCAAGGAAACCTACGCCTTCCCTTCGCAGTCAGTTGCTCTGTAATTAGCAGTACCTACTCTTTCTCCAGTTTCTGTAACAGAGCTGTTTCTGGGGGACCCACATTCTTTCCTACTGCTGGACTATGAGCCTGTGGTTTCCTTTTCCCATCTGAAACCTGATGGGTGTTTTCATCGTTATCTAACAAACTGTTCATTCGATGTCATGAACACATAAAATTGTCAGTCTTTTCCTCAAAGGAAAAAAACCTCAACCACACGAGAAATTGGGTTGCTACCACCACCTAATGGTGGTTTGGGTAGACTTGCAGCAAGCACTTTTGCATGAAAAGTACTTCAGAAAAAGGTTGTGTGCACATGATTTATATAATCTTTATTTAGATTCATGGCTCTTTGGTGTGGATGCAAAAGGATCATTCATTTTTCCACTTATGCTGCTCTTAACTTGTTCTTAATGATTCAGGATGCTGTCAAGTTCTCAGTAAATTACTTAAATGCATCTTCTGAACAATTTAAAGTTGAAGTTGCTAAGAAGCCAACTGATAATGCACAAACTTCCACACTCATTACCACATATATGTACTTTAATGTCTGTCCCTTCATTGGTGGTTTTCAGTAGCCAGTACACCCTTGATGAAAATAAATTGAGTCTCAAAGACTGAGAGTCATTTTCAAACCCCAGCAAACAGATATAATTTTCTCCATATGGAGGAAGCCAGCTGGACTCCTAACTCTTACAGAAATTGTCCTGACCTCACTTATTATCAGCATCCTTCCAGCACTCCTGGCAATTTCTAGGAGAGCAAGTACAGCATAGCCTATCCATCAGGTTGGGAAGCAGCAAGACTCCAGAATATGAGTTAGGAGTAAAGAGTATGCAGTGTGCAGCCAAAGAATAGGTTTGTAGGAAATGTTTATTTTTCAGTTTTCCAGCAGATTCCTCAGATCCCCCCCAGATACTTGTTAAGTCTACACTGTGTTTAGAGGAGAAGGTTGCTCAGCTTCTAACACAGGACAAGGTATATGGGCAGGTAAAGCCTGAAAACAGCTTCACTGAGGATTACTGGGAATTTGGAAGAAAAAAAGATATAATAAATAATGAAGTCCATTAAATAAGCATAATCAGTGGTCATAATACCATGGTCAACTTTCAGCAGCACAGAAACTGCCAGCTTTCTTAGGATCCAGGACCTTAAGATCTGTAGGAGCAGCACTGACACTTATCTCACCAGCGCAATTGAAGCCAACAGGAACATGCTCCTGGAAGAAGCAGCAGAAGAATCATGACACCAGTGGAGACTGTCTTTAAAATGTGTTCAGAGGATGTCTTCCCACCATTATGAATCAAGAATATGGTGAGGGCACTCTAAAATCCTGTGGCCTGACTATTTCTGACAAGAAGCGCTCTGACCTTAGCAAGAAATTCGTATGTGCTGATACATTTATGATTAAAATTAATAGAATACAGCTAAGGCAAGACTAGGCAATACCTGTATATTGCCCATACATATTAGGCAATGATCCAACTCATTAAATGTTATCCCAGATAATTCTGGAGCTGGATTAGCCATTCTAGTGCAGTCAATTTTGTACAGATTTGAACAGATCTGTGGAAGAGCAGGTTCTCATCATTGACCAAAGCAGACCTGGACATAGCAGGAGTGCTGCTGCACAAGCTCCCACAGCTGCAGCCAGAAAATGGGGCTACAGTGTCCTGTGCAGTAGAATGATCTGGTGTCAAGGGCTCCAAAAAATAGCTTTTGATATCATATGTGACTATTGTCACAGCCTGGTAAAATCTGGTCACATTCATTACCCAGATCAGAGGTGGGATAGACAGTTCACCTAATCTCTCGTTTAGACAGTCCATTTATACTGACCTCTGCCTGTGGGCTCAGCTTCTCCAGAGACCTGGGAAAGTGGGCAGGGGATGCTGTGCTGCTCCCTGTGATGTCCTGTCCTCCATGCTGGCCTGCTTGGACTGTGTCTCCTGGCAGCCCCTGGCCAGACATCTGCCACTGCAGCTCCTGGAGCAAAGGGAGATGAGGGGTGTGCTGCCCCTGCATGGTGTCCTCTCCCAGCACAGCCCGCAGCAGAGGAGCCCACTCCTCTGACTGGAAACTTGGTACCAGAAAATCCCAGGGGAAGCACTCTCACCTCTCCTGTTTCATGAATCTTCTCAGGCCCCAATTTCTTTACAATATTAAATATTAAATTAATACTTTTATAATAAAATTGAAATGTAATTATATAATTTAAATATAACCTCTATATGTATACGTACAAATAAATAAAAATTCAGGGATGGAGACCTGAAGTTAGGTTCACACTGCCCAGGACCAGGACCCTACAGCCAGCAGGGCAGGGGATGTGCACCAAGGGATGGACGCTGGCACAGAGTACAAGGTGGATGTGATTACAGGGTACAGACACTTGCTTACTTGAAAGCTGGTACATTCACATGCTGTTGCCCTGTGTCATATCAGACACAGATAGAGTCATGTCTGAGAGCAGTCACTCTGTGAAAGACAGTAGGTTGTTACTTTACTCCTTCATCACACAATATATCACAGTCAAGTGGTTGAAAGGAATAAGTCAATCAATCATCATTCACTTGCAAAGATGATGAGGGCATTGACCAAGAAGTCATGTGATTCAGTATCTCAAATAATTACATCCACAGTTGTGTTTTATTGTAGTTGACATAATTATAATCCATCACTATCACTAGAAGGACAAGAAAAATAAAGGTTTAGTAAGGGAATTACTACATATAGAGCTGCTCAATCTATTTTTCTTCATAGTTGCTGGCCAGCCTTTCACAAACAACTTATCAGGTTGACTTTTAGGGATTGTTTGGAGCAGAATTCCTGCCCAGGCCTCTGTTGCCTGTCCTGCTTGTCTCCCATCACCTCCGTGTAAGAGAAAGTCTTAGGTTTTTCACATGTAGTGGAGTATATGTACGTTTAAGTGGGTAATTTTTGCCACCAGAGGTCAGCGTACATCTCATTAAATAGCAGTTATTCCTAGCTACCATAATCTAAATTAAAGGCGAAAGTCCTGGACATCCCCGGACCCCGAACGGCCACTCTTCAAGGACACAAATTAGCATAGATGGGGCTGAAATGCTTTTAAAGGGGAGGGGGAGAAGATTTTCTGTGCAACCCAGACAGGTCAATCAGGGGTTGGGATTACTCATCACTGTGTAAAAAGCTCTCCCTTTCCCACAAGGGGGGTGGAGGGTACACATCATAACTTTATTGTGCAAACTAACCCAGAAACACAGATCTGGAGTTTAAATTTGTTCTGTGATATCGACAGAAGTACAACACCATCAATCTGGACTTCACTGACAAGAGGTTTCTCATCCCTTCCTGGAACCACTTTCCCACATATGGTACTTTCCTCCCTCCTTTTTGGAAGCCATTGTTATAGTTTGAAGTTTCGTCCGTCTAGGGAACGAACGAGTTAAACGAGTTATTCCATATCAAGCCTTCTGCTGATAAACTGAAAAGTACTGAGGTAAGTTTTTTTTTTCCTTTCTCTGTGTTTGGGTTTTGAACTGCATTCTTGAAGGGGGAGGCAGCGATGTTTGCCCGTATAGAGAGACTGTTTTTTTTCTTCTCCCCTCTTCACTCCGGGCTTCACAGCAGACCAGACAAGAGACAAATTCCTCCTTCCCTGGACTCCTGGTTTCGGGATTTTGTAAATATATTTATCCTTTTTCCCTCCATTCCCTTTTGTACCTGTTCCCTTTTTCCCTGTTTTATTAAATTTGTATGGTTAGTTTTTTAGAAACCTCATAGCCGTGTGCTTTGTTTATTTTCTTCCCTTTGGGGAGAAGTAAGCAATAAATTAATGTCTTAGAACAGTTCGCCCTAACTGTATAAAACCAAGACAGCCATTTTCAAAAGGTTCAGTCCTTTCTCCCTCCCCCCCAAGAAAACCCCAAACTGAGCCTCAAAACACTGTGCAGTAACAGTCATAAAATGCAAAATAAATTGCATTGTTTGCACAGATTGAGTCTAGGAATAGTTTTGAAAATATGACACCTTGTAATGGCACAAATCTTTTCCTCATCTTTCCAGATGTTTTTGGTCTGATGACCCTATCCCTAAGAATTAAAAGGAGTCAAAGACAGAGTATCATGGGAGTTACTGTTTTTTTGCTGGAATAGTTTGACAGTATAGCATGAAATACTTACTTATTGATCTAAATTTGTTCATTTCAAAATAGGTATATAGGCATACAATCTCATTATTCTACATTGGGGAATGTCTTCCTTACTCAATTCCAGGAAGCTCAGGACCCAAGGACTTTTTTTGGTGTGCACTCATTTCAGGCTGACCAATGCCATGCTTCTGCCTCAAGAGAAAATCCACAGCAAACAGGACCTACCTCTCCTGCAATGTGTACCTAGGGATGGGTCTTTATTTCTTGAAGTCTTCGTGCTTTGGAAAGTGTCTTGGCTGAGCCTGGCATAAGCAATATCTGCCCATTGATTTTAACAAGGACCATTGTTTGTTTGTTTGTTTGTTTGTTTACTCACTTATTGATTTTTGACTCCAGGACTTGGCTTGAAGGAAAGAGAAGTAATAAACGAACAGCAGATGTTATGAATAGAAAAAGGTCTGGCAGATTCTTGACAGAAAGAGGAATCAGAGGATTCAAGCTATTCAGATGAATATATTACATAGCAAAAGTGGGTTGGATGCTTGTTTTTCTTGTTTCTTATAACACAATGAAGTGACAGGCAGTAGACCTAAAATGATTGTTTTTTAAAAAAAGAAGTTTCTACAGGTATCTAATACCTTGTTTAATTATCTACTGAGCAGATAATTAAACAAGGTATTAGACACTTTTACAAAAACTTTTGCAGCTTCCAGAAAAGCTTTAAAAGAAAAAAATGAAACATTTGTGTTTTGGAAGAGGTGAGACTCATTAGCATATAGGCATATTATAGACCCACTGGTTTACTACATATACAGATACTTAGCCTGCTGCTGTCAGCTCATGCAAGTTTTGCTCATGCAAGTTTTGCCAGTGCAGCCTTGGGACTGCAAGTTTTGCCAGTGCAGCCTTGGGACTGAATTTTCTCCTAGGTATTGCCTGCTCCCCCATAGCTGGACAGAGACACAGCCTGGCTTTCCATGCTGTCCCTGGCATGAACTTGCACCCCTGCAGTGAGCACAGGTCATCTACAAAGATCTGTAGCCTCAAAAATCTGCAAAATAAAGTACATATGTCCTGTGATAAACACAGTGAACTAAGGAGGAACACCTGGGTAATGCTGGCAGTCAAGCTTCTGCTTGGTGTTCTTGGGAGAAAAGCCCTAAAAACACACTAGGGATTTGGATTCGGGTCACTGAACAAGAGAAAGCACTGAATTTTGCTATGAAGTGTTGACTTTATAGTTAAAATACACAGCTGAATGCTGTTCCCATTTGATAAGGTTGTGTTTTTTAACTTGGTCAGTAGATGTCAGTGATACGCGTGCACAGTCACACATGGACAAATTCTGAAACTAGAAGGCTTCAAGAAAAAAAGATGCATCCTTTTTTCTCCCTGGTGTCAAGGTGCAGCAGCTGGAAAAGGAGAGAAATGAATGTATTTCAGAGGAAAAATATTCCTAAGAAACATCTGAAATTCTTGTGCCCTACTTGTGTATATGATGAAACAGCAAAACTGGATAGAGGCAATTTCAGAACTGACATACATAATTGCAGTCTGAATTCTGGAAAGCTTTCATTCATTTTCTGTGAAAACATGCATTATCACCTTCCTTTTTCAAACTAGTGCCTCCTTCATGGCTACAACGGTTAAAAAGTACATTATGTTTAAGTTGTTAGGCTAATCCTAAACATTTATCTACTGGAAACTATTTAAAATGACTGATTCAGTACATTTCTTGTGATGCTCATCTACAAGAAGGAGCAGAAGAAGGATGTGAGGAACTACAGGCCTGTCAGTCTGACCTCAGTGCTGAGGAAGGTTATGGAACAGATCATCTTGAGTGTCATCATGTGGCACATGCAGGACAACAAAGTGATCAGGCCCAGTCAGTATGGGTTTCTGAAAGGCAGATCCTGCCTGTCTAACCTGATCTCCTTCTGTGATTAGGTGACTCACTTAATGGAAGAGGGAAAGGCTGTGGATGTGGACTATCTAGACTTTAGTAAAGTCTTTGACACAGTTTCCCACAGCATTCTCTTGGAGAAACTGCCTGCTCATGGCTTGCACTGGTATACATGTTGATAGATAAAAAACTGGCTGGCTGGTCGGGCCTGAAGTATTGTGGTAAGTGGAGGCAAATCCAGTTGGTGGCCAGTCACAAGTGGTGTTCCTCAGGGCTCAGTACTGGGGCCAGTTCTCTTTGATATCTTCATCAATGATCTAGACAAAGGGTTCAAGTGCACCCTCAGTAGGTTTGCAGATGACACCAAGTTGGGCAGGAGTGTTGATTTGCTTGAGGGTAGGAAGGCTCTGCAGAGAGATCTGGACAGTGTGGATCGATGGGCTGAGGCCAATTGTATAAGGTTCAACAAGGCCAAGCGCTGGGTCCTGAGGCCAATTGTATAAGGTTCAACAAGGCCAAGCGCTGGGTCCTGTACTCGGTTCACAACAATCCCATGCAATGCTATAGGCTTGGGAAGGAGTGGCTGGAAAGCTGCCTGGTGGAAAAGGACCTGGGGGGTGCTGGTCAACAGCTGGCTGAATATGAGCCAGCAGTGTGCCCAGGTGGCCAAGAAGGCCAATGGCATCCTGGCTTGTATCAGCAATAGTGTGGCCAGCAGGACTAGGGCAGATTGTCCCTCTGTACTTGGCACTGGTGAGGCCGCATCCTGAGTACTGTGTTCAGTTTTGGGCCCCTCACTCCAAGGACATTGAGGTGCTGGAGAGTGTCCAAAGAAGTGCAGTGAAGCTGGTGAAGGGTCTGAAGCACAGGTCTTATGAGGAGAGGCTGAGAGAACTGATATTATTTAGCCTGGTGAAAAGGAAGCTGAGGGGAGACTCTATCACTCTCTACAACTCCCTGAAAGGAGGCTGTAGCAAGGTGGGGGTTGGTCTCTTCTCCCTAGTAACAAGTGATAGAACAAGAGGAAATGGCCTCAAGTTGTGTCAGGGGAGGTTTAGATTGGATATTCGGAAAAATTTGTTTGCTTTCCAGGTTGTCAGGCCCTGGAACAGGCTGCCCAAGAAAGTGGCGGATCCACCATCCCTGGAGGTATTTAAAAGACGTGTAGATGTGGCACTTAGGGACATGGTTTAGTGGTGGACTTGGCAGTGTGTTAGGTTAATTGTTGGGCTCAATGATCTTAAAGGTCTTTTCCAACCAAAATGATTCTATGATTCTATGATTTCGGCCCAGTTTATAGCACATTTTATTAATAGTATAGTTAATTTTGCTAACATAGTAAATCAGACAGACAAAACTGAATGTCTCATTCAGGAATAAATACAATGTGGCTTTTTAAGCCTCCAGAATCTTCATAGCTTCACAGCTTGCTGAATTGCTACATGGTACCGCAAAACTCTCAAAAAATCAGCAGGCCAGCCCAGAAAGTCCTAGATTCATCATTTGTCACCCCCCTTTGTGTAAAGTGAAACACCAGATGCCAATGAATACGCCAAATGCCAAAGCACAGCACCTTGACAAATCGCTGAGAGCCTTTACCTCCCTTATGGCCACAGCTGCAAATCCATCAGCTCTGAATGTCTCCCCTGCACCCAAACACACTCCTCTCTTGTGCTTCCAAGAAATGGAGGTAGAAGCATTTTGACCTAGAGCTGAGAGATCCAGGCCCAAGATTGGGCAAAAGTTTCCAGCAAATTAAGATAATAAATGGGAAATGATGCATTATGAATAAAAGTATAATGCATATAGATCAAAGAGGAAATTGTTAGGGGGTGGGGGGTTTTAATTTGATCAGTGTGAAGGAAGTTTGTGATATAATTACTATTTAAACTACCTTTGGCCTAAAAGTCATTTGTAGGTCCTACCTCAACTTTGAATGAGGGCATGAATGGTGCACCTCTAACCACAACTTCCTCATGCAATGTGCATAGCAGGGGTACAAATTAAAATCAGTTCAGATCCTGTGAATATGTTGGTATGACCATACAGGATTAGTGGGGCTGTTTGAATTCAGGGAGCTGAGTACAGCGCCTGTAACACTCCATGAGGGCACTTGAAACATTTGCAGGAAGATCAGTCCTCTCCTGACTACAAAGCTGCATGAATTTGCTCTGAATGATCCAGACCTGTAGCCAGGTTTGCACTCCTTCTGATTGACATAAATGGATTGACAAGCTATTGAGCAACTGGCTAGAGACCAGTGGAGGGACACCAAGATGGCTAGGGGCCCGGAGCATATAAAGTATGAGGAGATGCTGAAGGAGCTGGGTTTGCTCAGCCTGTAGACACCTCTGGGGAGATATGCCTATATCCTCCACTACTTCATGGTGAGAAGGCAGTCAGGTTCTTGGAGGTGCCCAGAGAGGCTGTGAAATCTCCGTCCTTGGAGCTGTTCAAAATTTGCCTGGACATGGTCCTGAGCATCCTGATTTAACTATGTAAGTCACCCTGATCTAGGCAGGAGGCTGGGCTAGAGGATCTCCAGAGGTCCTTTATGACACAAATTACACTTTGATTCTATTTTTCACACAAACATTTGGGGAATGGCTGTACTTTCTAAAAACACCGACATTCACACATGACTCTATCTGTATAAAGCAGGGGATCCTAGTATTGCTTGGTTATTATTTCCCACTTGCTTTTGTTATTCATGGCCCCTTTGGACAAAGACAGTAAGTTGAAGAGGGGAAATGCTCCTGGTAACACCAGCTACTGTTCATCTGCCGTGAATACCAAGCGGTGGAAGTGAATATATTATTATGATCCAGTGTAGATTGATATTTGCTTTTAGGAATTGTTTCACATCTTTTCTATATGACTACATTGGCTACCTGTGTTCCAGGTAACTAAGCCCATTAGTTATATAAAGCATGCAAACCCCAAAGAGAGAGTTCTTAACATGCATTTAACCCAGCAATTGTTGTTGAAGCCCTCGTGCCTGGAAACTTTTTCTTTTTCTCTGCTCAGGTAATTTAATAAAAGAGAGCACCACTCACTGAAAGCCTCGTATGTAAAGTGGTGCTCCACAGAGTATTTCTGGTGTCAGCATTAAAATATACAAGAGGCCTCCCATGGTATGCAGGGGATTACTCTCAATTAATTTGCACTACTTTTGTGTTGAATGCTCCCAAGCTGTGAATGCGCTAATCAAGAGGAAATAAAAAGTTGATGCAAATTTGCTATGTAATTGCAATACTCATGTTTTGTTTAATCTTTGCCTTTCACATGACTCATGCTCTCCCTGAACCTCCTCAGCAGCCTGAGTACCCCTCATGGGAAGCATGTGTTCTTGCAGATTGGCACCATGGGAGTAATTGGCATCAGAGGAAAAACATGATTAGGAATTGTCACTGTGCAGCCCTCAGATGCCTGGCTAGGAATAAAAGGTACTTTACAAACCTTGAGCTTGGCACTGAACGTCTGTCAGGCAGAATGTGAAGCCACTACATGCTGCCTATGTGCATACTATATGCTGCCTATGTACATCTCCATTAGGTCTTCCTAGGGGACCTTCCTACAAATTAATTGTCTTTCCAGGTATTTTTTCTAAAATCCTGGCCCACCTGGGAATAGTAAAAGAAAATCAGATTGTCTTAGAGCCCTTGCAACTGCCAAACTTTTTCAATATGCAAACCATTAAAAAGAGCCAATTAGAGTATTGACTCTTCCATGAATAAGCCAACAAAACAGCCATCCTGTGCTTACATTTTTTAGCTGTTGGTACACCCACATACGTATGTGCACATCCAGACATAGAGCCACAGATTGCAGTTTGAAAAGCTATTTTCCTGAAGGCTTTCTCTGAATCTAGACATTGCTGAGCATTTCAGAAGTATCAAAAAGGTGACTTTGAAGACACATGTCAATTGAGGAAGCTTCTCACTAATCCGAGGCAGTTAGAAAATGACTCATGAATAAGAACATATATTTCTCATAACCCTTTATCTGGTATAGTGTAAAAGTAGGTATCAGTCAAGTAGGCCGAGTCCTTTTCAGCCTCCTCTGGCATCCTGACCTTGTTTAAACACTGTTGTATCAAAAAGCAGCACCCCACAGGCCGACCACACGCAGACCCAACAGTAGTCCTTGCTGTGAGTTTTCATTTGCCTGCTCTTCATTTGCGCACCTAACACAGAAACACCTTGGGAACGCTTTCTTTAGAAGAAAGAAATAAATCTGTTAAGCTGTGAAATTAGTATGCAGAGATGGGGAACAAGGGGCAAGGCTGATGCTGCAAGCTCTCTGCAGAGCTGTGCTGTCAATGTTCAAGCCTGCTCTCCTGTCTATTTTTAACAGCTAGTGTCTCTAAAACCTATCTTCCTTTCTAACTATAACACAGACCAATAAGGTGAACCACTTATGAGTCAAGTTTTCATACTCTCGCCTCTTTTCTAACCACTTGCTTGTCCTTTTTGAAGGGATTTCTTCTCATAGCACCCAAATTTCAGCAGCAGCCTTGCAGAACCGCAGGCAGCTGAGTCATCCCGGAGGATGTGCAGGCTTGGTATAAAAGGAGGTTTTGTTTTCAAGGAAAATAAGGTTGAGGAATGTTTTCAGTTGAGCTGTGGAACAACTGGTATATGAGCAGAGAAGATGCTGTAAGCTGAGGTGTAACAACCCAGTGGAACTTTCTATTTTTAATCTTCTTGGTAGTGTGATAAGCTCCTGGTGTTTGAAATCATTAAGCAGTCTGCTGTTCTTGAAATGGTGCCATTCTGTTAAGGCTGTTTGTTTTTTGTTGTCTCTCCTGGCTTGACTCTTGATAAGATTTGTCTGGGCAATTGTCAGTTTTGTTTCCCTTCCATTGCAGAGGGAGGGAGTGACTCTGAGGCTAGGAACTGCCTCTTCAAAACAAAAGCTGGGACTGTCTCTTATTTGGATAATAAAAAAAAAAATCCTTATCCGCCTGTGTGGATTGGCAATGGCTTCATCTTAAGTGGAATCCCCTTTTCTCTCCTTTCTCTGTCATTTTATAACTCCTGGACAGTAACCTGACTTTCATGGCAGTCATATATATTTCCTTAGCCCACGCACGGGTTGGGGGCAGGGGTTCAGGGGGGGACACAAGTTAAAATGAATGCTTACTGTTGGTTGTTTAAAACATGGGATTAAATTACTGTTGCACTTCCTCCTCAGTATATCATGTGATCAATTGAAGTATTTAGAGCATGTTTTCTTGTTGTTGTTCCTGAGTAAGTCTTGTGCTACTGTGGGTGCAGAAAAGAGGACAAAACAGGAAAGCAAACAAAAATAGAACCAGAAACCTTTTCTGGAAACTGCTTCTTCTACTACTACATAATTGCTGCCTCTCTTGAGTATTTTTTGCAGATATTCCATACCAATTGTATACTGCTAAACAGAAGATCCACAAGGGATCAGAATCTTTGTTGTTAGTAAAATAGACCCATCAAGTTGAAAGGCACAGCATTTTTTCCCCCAAGCTATTTGACTCCTTCACTGCTTTACCTTTATGATTAATGTTGCATTTGCCTGATGAAGCTAATTGTAGCATCAATTAATCCAAAGCTTTTGTCCTTAGTGCTGTTTGTAAGCTAGCTAACTTTGTAAGCATTTCTATGCTGATAGTACCATACCAATGTAATATATACTTCAGCATTTTTTTATTACAACATTTGCCCTTTGTTATTTATGCTGTGCAATCAGCCATGTGGGTAATGAATTTTGTTTTCTTTCTGCACATGGGTGACTGAGTTGTTATAAAGCATGTGTGTTACTCAGGCCTGAGCAGCTGAATTTGCTGTGAATGCTCAAGTCTGTTTGTGATTATGGTATTCAGACCAAGCAGAGCCATGCCCCATGTTCACAGGAACTGTTGCCTGGTTGTGCGAAGGACTGAGGGACTGAACAGAGGCCAATCCAAAGCAGTTTAGAAATGCCATGTTTTCTTCTGTGGTGTTTTGTTGGGTCCAACACCCCCCCGAGAAAAAAAAAAAGCAGAATGAGCAGACAGAGAAAAAAATCTGCAGCTTATCTCTTTTTTTAGTAGGTAAACATCTGATCATCTGGGAGATGGATAGATTGTGACAGCGAGAAGAACGATGCTTTGCCAAATTCTCATCTGAATATTGTATTTCAAAGCCTTATGTCATTTGCCAAAATTACCATCTTTGAAGTCAGCATTGGTAGCAGTCAGGTTCAACTGATGGCTGTCTCAGCTAGATTTTTCTTGTGCTCACTACAATGGAGATAGGGCTGCAAACAGTTGGACTTGTGCTCATCTAATATACTTCTCCACACTGCAGGGTACAGTGGGACATGTCCAGGCACTGCAGTTGTAAGCTGTAAGCCACTAAGGGTGCTGTGTGAGGCTAAAGTGGTCCAAAAATTTCTAGGGAGAGAGTGGTGCTTAAGATGTTTGCAGAACCCTTCTTGCAATGTGTGCATAGCTGTAGGAGGATGAAGATAACCCACTAGGGTATGGAAAGGAGGATGCTGAAAGGACAGGAGCCTCTGTCATGACCATGGGTGATGTTGTCTTCCCCGGGGAAGCAAGTTGTCTTGCTCCATCCAGGCCCACAAAACTGGCTCTGAACAAGACTCTCCCAGACACTTAACCCCGTCACAAAATGGCATCAAGGTAAAATGACCCTCCTGGAGCCCAGGTAGATGGAAACATCAGATCCTGCTGTAAATGTAATGACATGAAAGTTGTCCAGCTTTGGTTTACATATAATTCTCCATGTAACTATGGAAATAACCTTGTGTTCACTCACTTCATTGTTCATACCAGTTTCCGGACAAGCTTTCAGCTCATTACCCTTTTCATCTGAGCCCTTCCTTATCTATTGCTTTCACCCAAAATCTTAACAAAAAATTTCCTGTAAAAGAATGGAAGTAACTTATATGCGTCTTATTCTCTTTTTACAGTCACCCTAAAAGTTTAAGAGAGACCTCTTTTTCCTTTTTCTTGTTTGCTAGAAATTGCCCTAGCTTTGTTGCTACAGAAATAAATAGTAACACATGTGTCAGCACCCACATGGAGCTACAAGAACATCACATCCAGGCACAGTTCAGAAGCTTGGTGGAGGCTGGGAGCTGAGCAAGGGCTTTGTCCTCCTTTTTCAGTGGGTGATTGACTTTAGGTAGAATGAGGCAAGACCCACTAGCCCTTGCAGAAAGAGCTGCTCATTTGTGGCGCGTCTGTTTGGGGCCACTGTAGATGTGGTAAGCAGCCCCAACCCAAATAAATTCACCAGATTTCCTACTCTGGGTTGGGCAGCTAATAGCACCAGCTAGTTTTTTTTTCCTTTTTGTGTCACTGCTTATCTGGCAATAGGTAATATTATGTGCCTCAGGAGGTGCTGTGAGGCTCAAGTAATTTCTGTTTGTAAAGCACTCCAAGGCACTTGACTGTACTCCAGTAGGAAAATGTCACCCCTGGCTACCATCAGAGCTAGGATCTACACAAAAGCTTGGCTCTGAAAGCAGTAATTTCTGCATAATGACAGGCCAATCGTCACTTATTATAACTCAGATCAGTTAGCTCTGTAAGGCCCATGCCCTGTTCGGAGTGGTAATCTGACACGTGTTTGCGCACGGAGGCTTTATCAGCCATAATGGGCTGTACCTAGCAGCAGGTACTTGAATGAGAAAGTAACCTTCCACTCTGAAAACGTCAGAGGTGGCCACTCTGATGGCTCACCTGGCCCAAAATGGATCTTAAGTACAACCACTCTTATTTCCATGTATGCCCAGAGCACCCCAGGCAAATCAGGACCCTGTTGCATCAGGAACCGTCCACAGGCAGAACAAAGACAGTGGTGGCTCAGGCAGCTTTTTGTCTTGGACAGGAGGCAACAGATGGATGCAGGTCTAATGGAAAACAAAAGGAAACAAGGAGACAGCATCAGACAGTACAAGTTATGTCACCCTGTGGTCTTAACCACTTTCCAAGCTTTTGCTGGCATCCCTGCAAAAAAGTACTGACAAGGTCACATATGATAGGGGAATGGGAAGGAGGGAATGATGTGTTTTTCTGAATGCTTCTCAGTAAGTTGGGCATCTCACATTGCAGCTGGAGGGCATAACACATGGTTGCTGTTCAGGGTGAATGAAACTACAAGCAGTCAGACAGTCTTTGACCAACAGAGGGGAAACAATAGAAAAGCCACAGGGGACAGCAAAAGTACTAGGTGGGTGCTTGCTGGATGACACTGGGAGACTTTTAAACTAAGGTTCAAAACAATGAGGGGAAAAAATATTACCTTTCTCCCAAGTTTCTCCCATGCCCAGACAAGCAACCCTTTGCTATATGGTCTCTATAAACGAACTGAGCTTTGTGAAATAAACATTTGACTCTGTCATCTGTTTTTTCCCCAAAAGGAAGCAGCTTGCAGTTGCTGAATACTGGCTGCCTGCTTGAGCTGCAGAACAGCATGTGCTCAGGCAGAGGCAGGGTGCACAGGGGATGCTCTTCAACATGAGCCAGGTAGAGCTGATATCATTGATTTTTCCTTAGATGTTTGACAGTTTCTGAGAGGAATTAAAAAAAAACCAAAACACAAATACACAAGTTTTCTGCTTTCTCACACTTGGTCTGAGCATTTTTGGAAGCAGATGCAAAACTAAGTTTGCTGAAGTTTTGAACGAAAATGTCTTTGTGTCCTGTTGAGCAGTCCCCTGAGAACAGGAACATCCTTTTAAAAAGTACCACACATTGAACCAAAACAACTCATCAGAAAGAGCTCTTCAGTTTATCCCAGCACTCTGTCTCTTCTGTCTGTTTTTTTTTCTCCTCCACAAAAGAGATCTTAAAGTATGCACAAATCCCATTCAAATCCACATCAAGACTCTTCAAGCAAGCAAACACAGTGCCCCTGGCCTTGTTGTGAGTGCTTGGCCAACTGGCTCCCCCCTGCCCTGAGTCGGACAGATGACAGAAATCAGGGCTGAATCCCAAAGGTTCTGAGCACAAAGCTGTGCACAGTGAGCAGCGCCTCACTCAGGCAGATCCTCCTTCGCATATCAAAATGTCATCCTAATAACTCCAAGAGATTGCAGAATATTAACCTGTTGTTTAATTTAGCATACCTTTATTGCAAGTAGCTCACAATATAGAAGATCAGAATTAGCCTTTCATCCGTCCCCAGGTGGAGCTCCAGGCACTCCAACTGGTTGCTGACATAGAGAGCAACACCTCCTCATCTCCCCTGCCTGTCATTCCTAAAAAGCTTATATCCTTCCATTCCAACACTCCAGTCACAGGACTCATCCCACCATATCTCCGTGATGCCAATAAGATCGTTGCCCTGCACACGTGCGCACTTCTTTAACTCCTCCTGTTTATTCATTCTCACTTTATACACAAAACCAGGCAGAGCTGAGTTCACTCCACAAGCTGAAGATACCCAAAGTATGTGGAGGCATTGCTGGAAATCCCCTCCAATGTACACAAGAGCTCCTTGAGGACCAAGAATAAACTGCTGAAGAATTTCCTTTTTCTTAAATCTTGTCTTCACGTAAGAAGAATGCAGTTACCAGCTTGGCAAGCAGGAAAGAGTTACTGCAAGGTGCAAGGTGCCACTGCTGGCCTGGGGCTACCTGGAGTAATAGCAAATGGCAACAACAAAAGCAATAGCTCCCCTACAGGAATAACACCCATTTTCATCACTGTGACCCAGGATGAGAGTTTGGGTGGGTTGCTCCCTTCTCACTCTGCTGTAAAAAAAGTCAATAAGACTTTGTCTCTTAATTTTATATGTTGGGCCACTACTTGTCTTCTGTCTTGGCTTGTTTAGAGTACAGTGGGATAATTTTCTTTCCCCAGACTTTAAGTTAGATGATTTTCTCATACAGTCACACAATCCCAGGTACATTGGACTTTAAGAAAAACTTTATATATATTTATTTTTTATATCCTGAAACTTGTGGTAAAATCACAGGAGTCGGCACTACTGGCTCTTGAGTACACAGACTCTTCATGTGAGGACAAAGCTTTATGCACCTTGTCTTTGATTTCACTCCAAATACAATCACTCATTTGTTTGTCACAGAAGTGAATAATCATAGCTCCATAGAGTTCAGCATGTCCCTTATTTTTCATTGAATGGAGCTAAGTCAGTTCACAAATGAGGTCTTGGATCTTAAAATCAGTTCAAAAAAAGCTTAAATGCTGTCTGTGCCATGGGGAAAATACCAGAAAAGTCTGGAGACCTCTGCTCTCTTTATATCTGGATACCTGATGTCAGGTCTCATCATTCACCACCATAACTATCCTGAATAATTTTATAGTATGAATGTCAGTGGGACACATGTGGGCAAAAATTATAACAATTAAAAGACAACAACTACTGGAGAGTAAAGTAGAGAGGTTGCAGAACAAAGTTTTCAGAAAATGACAAAGAAATCACAAGTTTAACGGTGGGTGAAACAGGAGCCTGGGCAGGAACTGGTCATACCTCTGAGACCAGCATCATTATGAAAGAAAAATCTGCAAGAAAGGAAATTACAGATTAACCACTCATTTGGTATTCATTTCAGGCAAGGGAAATGACAGTCTGCAGTGAGAACTGGCAGTCACTTCTCTAGCTCCACAGCAGCCTGAAACATGAATGCCACGACTGCAGCTCATCAGGATAGCCCAGGCTGCTAGAGAGACATGGTTGTCCTGAAGCTCTGGAGGTGTAGCTCCTGAACTTGAGGGACTCCAAATCAAAGATTTCCTGCTACTATTCCATCCTCAACAGAGCCCAAAACACTCGGCATAACCTAGGGTGTCTCTGAGTATCATGAAGGTAAAGTGAGGAGTGATTAGTATGCACAGCCATGAATGCACAACTGACACAAGCCAAGCGGTGGCAGTAAATCTGCAGTACATAAAAGAAACAGAGCCAACAGACAAAGGAAGGAGTGTCCCTCTCCTCCACTCAGGAGGAGGCCAAAAGCTGGTGCAAGTCTCTTTGAGGTTAAGGGGAACAGCTGTGTGTTGTTAGTGAGACCCTCTGACTCCTTTATTTCTAACTCAGCTCTTGATAACATAGCAGCAGTGCAATTTAAGGGAGAAGAGAAGGCATAAAAGGACACCAAAGGAGGACTTTTCAATGGGGTTGTTTGTGTTTTGTTTTGTTTTTTAAAGTCATCCAGGATGCCTCAAAGACTGTTCATGTGAGTGCTGAAAGTAGCAGAAAGGCAACCACCCACAGAGAATGAGAAAGCCAATGGCAGCAGAAAATACTGTTTTAATGATGCAAAGTGTCCATGTGACTGGAAAGCCCTTAAATATAAAGGGTTAGTAATTGCCAACAAATAAGTAATAAAAAAAATCTTCTCTGTGGTCTGGAGTGTTCATTCCCCTCCTTTCATCCATCTTTCAAGTATTTAAACGAAATTTATTGCTATTTTCTCTGTTAAGAAACTGAGAGTAAGGGAAGAGGCAGGGTAGGGCATAACCCTTTCAATAGGTGGAAAATTAACCTGGTCAGGCAAGGTACAACTGTTCTTCATCCCATTCATGTCACTAGCCCTGGGACTTGAAGTCTTACAGCATATGCTATGAAGTATAGGGCACATTTGTCCTGCCAGAAGAGGCCCCTAAGTGTACCAGGTCTCCCCTTTCCTAACATGCACCCAGCAATCCCCTCATTGAGGAGCAGCTCTAGGTGACAACCCTTAAACCTTCCCATGGTTTCTTCCTTTGATATTAGCCAAAGTGGTGCTAGAGTGAAATTGTCACCAGAATTTTCTTTGGCTCTATGGGTAGAGAAGGAGGGTTCAAGAGGAAGAGTTTGGACCAAGGATTGCTGGTCTAGACAGTCCCTCTTTCCTATGTGTTCCTAGCTAATATTCAACCATTGGATAAACAAAGCCATGCGTCTGGTACGGATTTTTATTTGATGAGGGAATCGATAGCACATGTATGTCTTTCCAAGGCTTCTCTTACCTGCAAAATCATTTTGAGATTTCGAGAAGGATGAATTTGTGTATCTTGCTTAATGTCTCCCACACTTTGTAGGTGATAAAGGGTACTAAACAGCCCTCAGGTTAGCAAAGCTTTTTAATTATCTGCTTTTGAAGGTTAAAACAATCTACCACTAGCAGATACAAGAGGTTTTGTTAAACAGCCTGTTTCCCTTTCTTCTGTCCTTTGCAAGAGGACACACAGAAAGATGCTAGGTTTCTGTTGAATAGAAACATTGATAAAGAAACACAGTCTGGTAAGGCTTCAAAGGCTTCATTCACTGATGTGCTCCCTACTGCCTTGCTAATACCCTTTTTGCTTCAAAAAGCATGAAAGGGAGCTTCTCCATCAGTATTTTACAAAGAGCTGGGGTTAACAGGCATTAATACAAGTCATGAACAACTATTGAATTGCTTTGTGTGACATCACACAGCTCATACAACATAGAACTCTCTTTATTTTCTTTAAAATCCACATTGTTTCACATGTGGACAAAGTATGATTTAAATTCCAGTTTTAATTAACACACAAAACCCTAAATTAGAAAAAAAACCCATAAAACTAATGGAGAATATTGTCCAACCAAGTAAAGGACTCCTGGGGTTCTTCATCCTTGCAGTTCTTATTGATCTCTTTTCTTATTGCTGCTTCTCCTTCCAAACTAAATCAACAGTTTCATAGTTGTGTGGTTTTATGTCCATTGCCATTGTTGCTGCCTGACTCCACTGGGGTGCGCAGCTTGCAGTAAAGGGAAGGGTTAAGGATGGTGGCCCAGAAAGCAACAGCAGCACCACCACCCCCCCTTTACTGATGACAGGCGGGAGAGGGACAAGAGATAAGGCAGATTCCTGGGAGAATTCTTTCCCAGGAGCAGAGGAGTGAGGAGCTGGCAGAGGGACTGAGGAGCTGAGAGCACTTCTAGGCGGGGTCATCCCACCCAGCCACTGAACTGAACTTGCAGCGCCATGGCTCTAGCTGGAAAATCCTCCAAGTCAGTCTTTATGATCAAGGGGTCGCATTCCTGCTTCTGAAGAGATTTGCCCCTTTCTTTTCCTGCTGAAGACTGGCCTACCTCCTGGTGCTCTCCCACAGCCTGCTTTCCTATCCCAGAATCTGAATTCTTTTATCAGCTCCTTAAAATGAAATTTCCTTTCTCGCAGTTTTCTTGTCTTTGTACATGGAAGTCAGCAACTAAACACACTTTGTTTTAACTAAGGTACAGGGTTCCCAGCGAAGGTTAGGATATTTTGCAATTTGAAAAAGCCTTCCAGGAATACTAAGTTAAACACAGGAATGTGTTTATCACTCTATAGTAGCTTACAAACTGTTTAAAGTGACATAATGCTTTATAGAAGCCAGCTAATATACTGGTGTGTGTGTGTTAAACAGCAGGGTCCCATGGATTTTGTCCCAACTCAGAGTTTATCTTAGTTTCACCCAACGAATGTCAACTATCAAAACTACCTGAGCAACAACTTACTCTACATTTCATAGTCCGCACTTTGAGCAAAGGTTCTGTGTAGTCTATAATCAGAGTAAGCCTCATCCTCTATCAAATAATTACGGTCACGAGCAGAATCTTCAGGAAGATTTTCTGAGATGTATTTTAAGGCGAGTAAAAAAGATGGCCATGGCATGGGTAAGCTATCAATTTATGATGGCACAATTAGAAAATTGAAGCAATAGGGATCAAAACAACACACTATGAACACAAATGATCTCAAGGAAACTTTAGCAAGAGGTGATCAAGATATATTTGCGCTGTAGGTGAGGGCTGCCTTTACTGTTTACTTCCCACTCTCGTCGTCAGACTATCACATTGCATCTTCCTATTTAGAAAACAGGAATAGTATGCTAATCTGTTCCTTTGATAAGAACCTGATTCTGCACTGTCTGCCCAGTATGCAAATATTCCTGGAACTTAGTCCAAAATCTGCTAAGATCAACATACACTACTTAAGTGGTAATTTATCAAGGTCTTGGTGTAAGGTACAATATAGTGTGAATAGAGATGATAGAGTTAAATCTTAAATGAAGGCTATAGAAATGCAAGACTTCATTAAGGCTAAAGAACAAAAAAAAGAGAAACAAAAAAGGATCTTTGTGTTTGGAATCTGAAAGTTAAAAAATACTCCAAAAAGCTTAAAATCACACGGAAAAATATTAGCACTTTATAACATGCCCTGACACACATTTTTTTCCTGAAATAACAAAGTAAATCGAGTGTTTTCAGTAAAGAGTAAGAACCATTTATGATCTTCTTTTTGTAAGGTCTGTGCTTCCAGCCTTAATAATGCATGAATAGGAGATTGAAGTGCTAAACTAATTCTTCACCAAGTAAAAAGAAGCGTGTTAGCCTAAACAAGGCTCCTTTCCTATTTAACATATACATGCCAATTATTTCCAAAATAATACTTTTGATCTGTTAATTACATGTGCAATGACAATTCAGGTTATTGACATGAAAGAGTATATAATAATTGCACAGCAAACTCTGGTGGGTGCTTACCAACCTTCTCCCTGAAAAGTTACAGGTTTCTAAATGTCTTATCTCTATTGTGAAAGTTATACACTTCCACTATGAAAACATGCCTGGTTTTTTTTTATTTTTTATTTTATTTTATTTTATATTCTATTTTACTTGCTTTGAGCGTGCATTTTGGTATGAAAATGTTACATTTCTTGTACAAGTTTGCAAAACACAAGCATTGATTCTGCCTCTCAGAAGATCCTGCTTTTGTTCCTTGGTAACACTACAGCACCTTCTTAGCCCAGATACTAGATATTGGAGGGTGAGAAAAGAAATCCTCAGACATCCTACCACCGACTCTGCTGTACTTTGTTTCTGTACAGTGTAAGAGCACAAAAACACACAGCAGAACAGGCATCCACAGCTGCTTCAGTGTTTGGGGTGGAACATTTTTTAAAAGCCAGGAATATAACTTCTGGAGCTATTGCCATTTCAGCTTCTGACATACAGTCTCACACCACTACAAACCTGAATTAAAACTTGAGGTTGGTCTCCCAGGGTTCAGCCTGGCGTTAGCTCTCTGGTATGAACCAGCCACCACTCTCACAACAACAAAGCCGAGGTGGAAGCTGCGGAAGGTAAGGCTTTCCTGTGGGATTTCCACCACATCTTTCCTCAGCCCGGAATTGCCCTTTGCTGAGTGCCAGCAGAACAGTGAGGCTATTAAACAGTTTGGCTTTGTTTTGCATGCTATGGAAACCCTAATTCCCTCCTGGGAGAGGATCTCTGTAAGAGGAGAAGCTGCTATTAGCATCTGTAACCGAGCAGTACAGCCAGAGAAACAAGGCGCCTCTTCAAGGAAGAGCCTCACATCAGCCCAGGCAGCTCCTCGTCCTCAAATTAAGTCTGGCTAGGTTAAATGGAGCAAAGCCCACTCTGTCTACATGCACAGAATATATTTTACCTACTAACAGAACCGGTCGTACTTTCCATATTTTTTCTTCCTGCCCTCACTGTGTTAAATCTAACAAAAATTATTGTGAAATACATTTTAAGTGAAAAGCGAATCAAAAAGGCTAGAATATGAAAAACACGCCCTGCCATGAAATCAAAGGGCATTACTCGCAGAGTGTATAACAAATGTTTTGGGAAGCACCAAGTCAGGCCTAGTGGCCAAATATAAACAAGGTTTGGGCAACATGTCCAGCATTGCTCCATCTGGCATTCAAACCCCACGCTGTTCACAGCCCAGCTCTGACTTCAGGCAGGGTCACCAATCTGCTGCCTGCCAGGGACTAACAAAAAATATTCTTTTCCAAAGTGTGTTGCTTCATAATATTGAAAACTAAGTGGAGGGGGTTTAGTGTTTTGGTTTTTTTTTCTACTTCGTAATATCAAACATTCTCTACTAAGGTAAGCTGAACAACAGCCCAGCTGGAACAACGTGATTTAGTGGGTTGATACTTCTGCAATCTCAGAGCAGGATTCCTGCACTTCTGCATGAGCGCATGAAAGACCACAGGGAAACAACAGAGAAGGGGGACAGCCCTGCCAGATAACACACAGGTGTGCTCAAGCCACAGCAACAGGCCATCAGCAACAACTGCCTGACTGGAACTTTTCATTCATCCTTGTGTATGATTGCATCTCTGGGCTTGTCTTGTATTACTTTGTTTACTGTCCCCTTATTTGGACAAAAGCTGGCTCCCAACACCATACTCTTTCTCCTGTATTAAATGCAGATGTCACGTGGCTGATGGTGGGACAGTTCATACTAGGAGGTTTTCTGGCCCTGGCTCATAAGCTGCCCTACATGTAGGGCTGATCACAAGCATAGGCTGTCCCTTGGGTGGTTTTCAGAGCCAAGTGGGTGCAAGGGCTTTGCTGAGTTCATCTTCATTATCTCCAGGCTCTGCCAGGTACACAACCTTGCCTCATACAGCTCTTCCTCTCAAATCTAGCCTGACTTCTAACTAAAGTGTTAACCACCTTCAGACACTGAGAAGAGGGAACTGAGGGAGGGTACCAACACCATCCAAACTCCAAATGTGTCATCAGTTCATAGACCAAAGCGAATTGGCCTCACTGGTTGGCTGCATGGGAAACCTAGATCCACACCTCCCTCAGCACTGCCCACATCTGACCTTACAGCTTTGCTGTTCACCTTAGCCCACACCCGCCTCTGAAATAGGTTCTCACTCATTCCTCCTGCCACAGGTGCTGTTACAGGGATAGTGTCTAAAATCATCTCCCCTAGAGGGAGGCAAGTCTGTTATTCTTAACGATGCTGAGTGGGTTATCGGAAGGTATCATCTGTTGCAACTGTGATGCAAACCAGGTTGCTATGGTGTTGATCCTCCTGCTTATTTCTTTACACTTGTCATGCTTAACCAACTACCTGGAATTAGCACATTAACATCAAAGTCAAAGGAAATGAAGACATGAAGACATGTCCCCATGAAGGGACAAATATAAATGATCAACAAGCCTTTCACAATGCCAGCATGTGCCAGCAGACATATGAAATGAAAAGCTCAAGTTACTTCAGCTTAAAACCAGTGGGGTTTTGGGTCAGATTTTTTTTGCCAGTGTTATGACAAGCCTCTTAGCATAAACAACAAAGCAGTGGAAAATAAACCCTAAAATGCTAATTGGAGTACCCAGCTTTAAATTTAACTGATGAGGCTTTTCAGCTTGTGTCCTGAGGGAAGGAAGCTAAGGAAGATCATACTCTCTGTTCCATCCTGTCTTAATCTTTACCTTCCCCCTCCTTCTATAAATGTCAATTCGCTTGACCAATTTCAACCAACTTGAAGACAGAGAGATGAGCTTCCCAGAAGTTTCATGAAACAGTAACTGGACAGAGGAGAGAAATCTTGTAACATCCCAAGTGATGGAAAGTCCAATTAACTCACCCTGTACTAGACCTCGGAGAATCCACAGATGACAGAGCCAGTGAAATCTATCACTTCTCCTATTCCTGGAAGAGCTTGGGTTTTTTGAAGCACAGCTCCCACTCGCCACGTGGATCTTGATGCAGCAGCCCACTCTCATGGCTGATCCCAAAAATCACTTAAAAACTATTTTTCTAGGCCTTTACTACTACATAAGTGAAAAAAATGTGATGTGATGTTACTGAGTAGTGGAATTAATTCTGTCTCTTGCTACTGAGATTTTATTCTGCTTTCCCGTATTGGCTTCTTTATCATCCCTCCACACTGCACAAATCAGAACAAGTCCCTGACTGCTGAACACTGGCATCTAGTTTGGTAACTTGGGTAGATACCACCTTTTCTTACGGAAAAGGACAGCCATAGGTTTGGGATGGTAACTAATTGAATTTGGCCATTTGCAATCCAAGCAGGATTCAAGCTGATTTAAAGATAAAAGACTGTATCTCACTTACCAGCCTCTCCAGGCCATCTGGTTTTCTGATCAGGAACTGAGCCACAGAAATAAATAGCCAAAAATTAAAATACACTCTCACACTATTAGCTCTTTCATTTCATCTCATTAAGATAAAAAAGAATTTATTTGGAAAATCCATCATGCAAAACTTCATGCAAAGCATCTTTTACATTTGGTTTGTATACCCATTATAAATGTACATTTACTGAACATAAAGTTGATGAATGAAAAATTCTGTATACCACTAACATCTTTGATTTACAGATTAGCAGTATCAGAAATTTTCCAGTGTCTCCACCATGACACACACAGATTCACTGGAGTTCACATCCTCCAAGGAAATAAACTGATTTTGTGAAAAGGTGTTACTACAAGCAGAGGACCAAGCAGGCTTATCTTCGCTTGGAAGTATACATTTTCCTAAGTGCTTTTTGCAGGCTGTATATTCTGTGCTTTGCAGCTGCTGGAGTACAAGGGAGTACCACTTCTCCCAGTTTCTCCAAAATCCCATCTCCCAGCCCATGTGCTACAGGGTCCTAGAAGAGAGTTTGCAGCCAAGCTCCCACCACTCTTTCCCTGAGGCACTGCACCAGGCAAGGCAGATGGTGGAACAGAGGGCAGTACTACTCAGCCCTGGCAGCAGGAGGGTCATGTAGTATTTGGTGGTTTAGATACCGGTGCCACTTACCACATGTTAGCCTGAGAGTCCGCTGTGTCCTGCAGCCACAGCAGAATGAGATGGTGACAAGGTCCTCCCACTGGGACTGGGACAACTCTAGGCTCGTACCCCTTCCAGCAAGCACAAGATGCAGTAAGTGTGTATTAGGTATCTATATCTGTCTTGGTTTTATGCAGTTAGGGCGAACTGTTCAAGACATAAATTTATTGCTTCCTTCTCCCCAAAGGGAAGAAAATAAACAAAGCACACGGCTGGGAGATATAGAAAATCTAACCATACAAATTTAATAAAACAGGGAAAAAAGGGAACAGGTACAAAAGGGAAATGGAGGGAAAAAGGATAAATATATTTACAAAATCCCAAAACCAGGAGTCCAGGGAAGGAAGAGTTTCTCTCTCGTCTGGTCTGCTGCGAAGCCCGGGGCAAAGAGGGAAGAAGGAAAAAAACCAGTCTCTCTTCATAGGCGAAGGAAAAAAAAAAACTTAGCTCAGTACTTTTCAGTTTACCAGCAGAAGGCTTGATATGGAATAACTCGTTTAACTCGTTCATTCCCGAGACGGACGAAACTTCAAACTATAACAATATCCAATACTATTCAACTGTTATTATGCCCCATATCTTGCAAAAATCTTTCATCTTCTGTGTAACCTGCCTGGACACAACCTGACTGTGGAGTATAACACATTTCGAGATACTATGTTTTGCCACTTCTTGGTCCCACCTCCCCCATGCCACTTGGGTATTTCCCCCAGCCACAGGCAGTCACAGGCAGGATTTCACCTCACTAAACCTCACTGTGCCCAAGAGCAGAAGCTATTTTCCCCAGTCTTAGAGCCGGATGAGGGACAGCAAATATGCTTATCCGCTGCATGCAGATGTTGTATCTGTGTGAAAACATGTAGCAAGGATGCTGGTTGGAATTCCCCTTGCTAAATACATGTTCATGCTGGAGGCCATCACATTCGGGCTCAGGTCTGTGAGGTAGTCCAGCTGTTCTCGGATCTCTATATCTTAAATGGGGTTAGGTGGTGCGGACGTTAAAAAGATCCAGGCACTGTCTCCTTCATACAGTAAAACACAGTGCACTGCAAGCACTAGTTCTCCATATCAGGTTATACCTCACCACCGGTGTCCCAGCTTATGTGGTCACCATGTGATCACCTGCCTCCATCCATACATGCACATACACAGCCTGCATGGAAAGGCTAGCTGTTACGGCACTGAGAGCCACAGAAAAGCTGAGATTGCTGCTGGGTCTCCTCTGTCCTGGCTTCCTTAGACAACTCCAGGAGCCAGATGTGCACCCCAGCACGTTCCCTGGCACAGACCCCTCTTGCATGCTGAGAAAGAACATGCCTGAGAGGGCTCAGTGAAATGCAAATTTAGCTGGTTCAAAAAGAAAACGAAAGTCAGGGGGTTTGCCCAGGAAACAGCCTGTGGGCGGGGAAAGGAGTCCGAATGCCTTTCATTGAAATGCAAAGTGGAAATTTTCCTTCTCGGAAAGAGCAAAAGTCCCCTCAGGGTGATAAATTTTTAAGGGAGCAAAACCTATGCTGGGTTGGTCCTGAGAAACAGTGCGAGTTAAAACATCCCTTGTGTATTCTTGTAAATGCATCTCACTGCATGATACTTTCTGGTTTTGTCATCACTGCAGGTTTTGAACACAGAGGGGAAGAAAAAGCCTATCGAGATTTAACGAGAGTAGAAATGATGCAAACAGGAATCCATCCAAACTGATACCACCCTGTCCCAAGCACATCTAGCAATTGTCCTCTGCCCAAGTTCCCTGTTAGCTTTAGTCATTCATCTTCAGCTGCCTGTGTTGTGCTGCTTCTTGGTGGCTCAGCCTCTTGCATACAAAACTGACAAATGCAGAGGTCACAGAGTCACAGAATCACAGAATTCTAGGGGTTGGAAGGGACCTCGAAAGATCATCTAGTCCAACCCCCCTGCCAGAGCAGGGTCACCTACAGTACATCACACAGGAACACATCCAGGCGGGGTTTGAATGTCTCCAGTGAAGGAGACTCCACAACCTCTCTGGGCAGCCTGTTCCAGTGCTCTGTCACTCACAGTAAAGAAGTCCTCTCACAGTAAAGAGGTCCCTACTGCAGAGTGTGTGGCCGACTGCTTCACAGTCATTTTGCATCTTTAGAAGCTTTTTTAGCTTTGTCAGGCTGTGTTTGAGTGGATTCATCTTATCCAGCAGATGAGGAAAAAAAAAAATGGGAATGGGTGTGACGGGCAGAAAAAAAGATCATTTGGCTTAGTCTGAAAAAGAGAGATGCGCTGGTTCAACCAGCAGAGAGTGTTAGATGGCAAAAGAAGCAGCCAAGAGGAGGGTGGCTTGGAGGGGGCACTGCATTCAGCAGAAATGGAGCCCAGTGAGCACTGGTCTGTATCAGCATGTGTGCCAGCGATGGTGGGACAACCCTTAGTGCCGGCTCTTTTGGTGTCATTTCTCATAGAGCACTTGCACTCCTCTTTCAGAGTCACTTGGTCTCTAGCCACTGCTGCACTAACTGGTGACACGTCTTCACAAATCAGGCTTCCCTCCTGGTTCTTGTCCTCAAGGTTTTGTTTCACCATTGCCCTGACCATCCTTCTGTGCAGCACTGACATTACACAATTGCCCGTCATGTTTCATCAGAGCCCTGCCCCAGCTAAAGAACAAGAAAACAAGCTGTGTAGGCAACGCTTTTTTGACTAATTAATGAACAAGTATTCTTTTTTTCCACAGTCTCATTTGTATTTCCTGGCCACCCAATTTCTGCTTCCACTGAACACTTCTGACTGTGTGTGCGTGCTGGCCCACACCTACTCTTTGTCCCATTCCTGTGATGGCACCACTGCTGTCCTGCCGTGATAGGAGTGACAAAATCTGCTGATTCTTTCATTCCAGCTTGTTCTGATGACTGTGTGCGTTAAACAACGCTACAAGCTGCAGAAAGAATGAAGTCAGTTTTCCATAATGTCTCTATCATATGGATTCTTTAATGTCTATGAAAAAAAGTAAGCTCATTAACTTTCTACTTAGCAAGAAAGCAGGAAAAATTCTCTCCTCTTCTGGCCCTTTTTAATTGTGTAGAAAGTTTGTTGTTTTGAGGACTCAAATCTTCTCTCGTGCTACTGAAATTGCCCAGGAGTTACTCAGTAGTTCTCAGGAGAGAACCAAGCAGCAGTCACACACAAGCAGAGCATGTAAAAATGATCAGGCTTGGTGCTGTGATACCTTTTAGGAAACAGGGCAGGAAAAAAAGTACTGGACCTTTGTGTCTCCCCAACTCTGATCCAGAGGGCTGACAGGAGGAGGTTGGTACCCTTCTCTGTTCGCTGGAGGAGAGAGGGCTTCAGCAGTTTTTTTGTTGACTCCAATAAGTATGGCAGATACAGCATCCTCTTAAGCGCTGGAGATAAAGATTATCTCCAGGATAACTGGAGCCAACAAGCATAAAGAGTGCTGATGTTTCTGGGTAGGAGTCCTTGTTCACAAAGCAGAGAGGAATAGCTAAGCAAACTCACTATAGACTTTGGGGAAACACAAAGGCATTTCAGATTTTGTGTGCTGAGTTAAGGATTTGGGTAAAATTTTAACCTAACCTTTCTCCAACTGTCTGCTTTCAGAGAAAAATCTGTGTGTACCCATGGGAAAAAGAAAAAAGAAATTTCAAGAAGAAAATGTTATATATATTTATTTTTTTTTACCCAACTTTCACTTTCTACAGGGGAAGAAACAAATCCGACTCCAGCAGGTCTAAGTGGAAGATGATTTATGTGTACGGGGAAACTAAAACCTGATCAAATTCCATGCTTTATCTTTTTCCCTCTACTAATGTCTTTCATGTATATTTTAGGCTCTCATTCTGCCCCAAAAAAGATGCAGTTACAAACGGCTGGGTCTAGGTAAGGTTCCTGTGTGTCTGTGTATATATTAAAAAGAAATGTCAATTGTAAGCACTTAATAATTGGGGTTACATATTTGTGGATTACTAATACTTTGTGGATACTCTGTTTTACTAACAGAATACATTAATGGATGGTCTTCTCTTCTAAACACTGTTGATCATTTCTATTCCTTCTTGTGTTGCTGCTTTGAAATCCTTTTCCTGGATTCAGTGAATCCAGACTCTGAAGAGGAAGAGCACTCCTTTGTGCAGTTGCTTTTTCTTTTGAATTTCCTTGCTTAAATGCCTGAGAGCTTAATTCTGCCTGGCTGGCAGAATATCTAAATGAATGGCCCCTGGCAAAATGTAAATATCTGACATTCTGCTCTGGGGACAAGTTATTTTAACAGTGAAAACAAGCAAACACCTGTCTAAACAATACTGTAATTGCTTTAAAGAAAAAAAATGTAAGTCTGACTAGACATAAAATGTTTTTTCTGTGTTAAATAAATTTCTTAGTATGAATTTTAAGGAAAAACTGTAAGAAGCACTACTAACAACTTTAATATTTCCTCTTCGCAGTGTCAGCTTCCATGGCAGGGGTCAAAAGATCGTCTTGTTTCGGCCAGCTTAGAATGCCCATATCAGTCCTGACTACTTTGCAAGCAATCCTATTGAGGTAAATAGAATTAAATAAGGAGCAAGATGATACCCAAGGTAATGATGTTTACAAGCCCTTGAGACAACAAGGTTGCAGAAATGGGACCTTTGTCCTTGCGATGGGTCCTGTAAGCTGAGGAGGATGGATTTATCCAGAAGGGCTAGGTTACACAGCTAGTGGTATTGCTTGCTTGTGTTAGTGAGCCCTTCAAAATGCCTGAGAAGATCCCCTCACTTCATACACAGTACCACAGTGGGGCTTTCGGCTTTGCCTAATAGTTACTTTGGAATGTGAGTTACTGGAGATGCCTTGTTAAGGAAAGTTAAAACAAACATGTTTTATGCAACTGCCTTTACCTGTAGTGTAAAATTACTACAAGGCAGACATAGTCCTGAGCTGAAAACTTTGCTACTGAGTAACAAGCTTGGATTGAATGTCCCAGGCACTTTTCACGCTGGGACTCCAGAACTGAAGTGCTCTGAACATGGCTGTTTCAAACCTCCGGTTTTTACCGGAGCTCATTCTGAAACAGCTGTGGCCAGATATCCCTAAGGTTTAACCACTGTCCCCTGCTACCACTGGTGTTGCTCTGGGGACTCCTGGCCAGGATATTAGGATTTTACCGTTGCGAATAACAACAAATGACAGATTTAGCAGCAAACACCACCCCTAAACCACTTGTTGCTGGAAGTTAGGAGGACATACCAGAAATAACTTCTCTCAGTATTTGTCATGCTTCTTATATTCCTTTTTCACCACAACAGGCGCCAGGGTACTGAGCTAAATGACGCATTGCTCTGAGCCAATATGGCAGTCCTTAAAAACCTATTCAGTTCAGCAGCCTGCTTGTTTTCTGCAAGTCTCAAAGCACTTTAGAAGGAGTGGAGACCCAGAAGTGTGTCTCAAAGAAGTGAAAGGACTTGTCAGCAATTTCTGAGCAGATTTTTTCTAGCATTCAGGAAAAAACACACAAATCTCCTTAGTTCATTTGTGGTGTTTCTTTCTCTTCTGTGACTATTCCTAATTTTGCTCTCATAAAGCCCCTAGTTTATGATTTTGTGGTGGTGTTTGTAAGTTGCTGTCTCAGTTGTTCTGGTAAGTTCGACACCCCTAGCATGCATTCTCAGCTTTATCTGTGCCCGATTCTATGATTACCACCCTTCCCTTATTTATTTGTCTGTCTTGCTATAACATGAAATGCAGTGGAAACAAATAATAGCAGAGTCTGTCACTCACAGTGCTAATGACACATAAAGTTCTTTAGAGGTCCTGAGGTTTTGCTTTATGATAGCAGCCTCATTTTTTTCCTCATTTGGCAGTGAATCCAATTACATATAAAATATAACCCCCTGCACCTTGACACAACCTTTACAGCCCCTTTTATATTGTCTCTTGATACTGCTGTCTCTCAGATGGCTAATCCTATCTGGAGCCATCTATTTGCTGTGGGCTTACATGTTTGCTGTCATATGCTGTATTCCCTCAGTAAGAGATCTCCAGCTCCAATTGTAAGTTCGTGCTTTTGGACCAGGGAGTCTGTAAAACAATTTGTTCCTGGGTTTATGTTCTTCTGCACCCAGCGGATGAACACAATTGTAACAAAACCCCATAATTTCAAAGACTACCTACATATGGTAAGAAAAATATTTGTACCCAAGAGGAAAATGAAAGATCTGTCAGCGCCTGGGTAAGGTTTCCTAAGGTTTCTCAGGCTGAGAAGCTATGACCTTGAAGCCAAGACCAAAGGGAACTTAAGCCTGGATACTACAGGTATCATTAAAGACAACAGAGCTTTCATATTTTACTAAGACTGTGAAAGAAAAATCTGCTTAATGGTCAAAAGAGTAACTGGATAATAGAAAAGACCATGAAAAGAAAATAACAGCTGAGACAGGATCAGAGCATCCCAATGGG
>VZRW01005714.1:0-67054 GCA_013398125.1 Aegotheles bennettii
TGATTCTATGATTCTAAAAACAACAAACAGTATAGGCTGAATAGGCTAATCTAAGTATTAAATATGCAACTTAGCTTTATTGAAGCTTCACTTGTTAATTTATGCCATTGGGGATCATTGTGTAATGTATTTATTTGTCAGGCAGTATTATTTAATTACTTCATAAAGCATGGCCAGATCTTCAAGGAAACAATTAGCGTTTTGCTGTCCCAGGGTTTTAGTGCCTTTGTATGAGTCACTGTGCATACTAGTGGGATACTGAATGACCTCTGGATTAGTCTTCAGAATGATTCATCAAGTACTTCACCAGTCTTCCAGACCAAAAAGCATGCTATTGTTTTTGTTCTCTCTCTTTCAATTTAGAGAAGTTTTAGCCTGCCTTCTGCAGATCAAAACCCTAGTGTAAGAAAACACTGCAATATTTGCTTCCTGTAGATTTAGTGACTACTGTCCCAGCATATATCCCCCTCACTTAATTCTCCACCACCACTGTGGAAGTCTTCTACCACTGCAGTGAGAAATCATTATATTATTTATTGCTAAGTAAGTATGCTATTGGAAGATAAATTTTCTTAAAGTATAGCTCTGGGTCTTAGAATTTTTGATCCAAATCAGTCTTAATCACAACCACCATAATAGAGAAAAGCATTACTATGACCATCCATTTTGGTTTGTATCCTTTTATGTCAGAGGCATAGAAGGGCTGTTGCAGCTTGCTTGTTCTGTTGTGAAGTTGTGGGGATGTTCTTGGCCATCCTTGCATATCAAGATGAGGCTAACAATCAAGAGGAGAGCCAGAGGCTACCGAGGCATGGATATGAAGAGAAAATGCAATGCAAGCAAGCTAAATGAATTAAATATGTTCTCAGTGTGGTTAGGGAAGAAGAAAGTGGGGGAGAGGAAATTCAAATAGGATAAAAGGACAAGTGACAAGTGAGAATGTTTATACCACAGGGAGGAAGGACCACTCAGAGAATTAAATTGCATAGCAAAACCAAAATCTTTAGTCTTTATCTCAAACATTGTATTTCATGGTTAAGTAGCTATTTATCATCATGAACCTTGAAGCTCTGTTAAGAAAAAATACATTGTTTGGTGATACCAGGTTAATTCCTAAAATGATTTCCCAAGAGAATAAGTTTTTCCCTGTATGATTTAAAAATGTAAAGAAATATTTTTTCTGCTGTTTTCCTCCCCTAGTGCAGGATATTTTTGGATTACTGATTTGAATTTTAGGGTATGTGTAAGATGCCTGCATCCTAGTATTCTAGGTAAATGCTCTGAACAAATATAATCTAATAGAGCAGATCATGTCAGCATGAAAAGCATTAATCTGTTAATATGAAAGTGTATGAAATTATTTAATGTAGAGAAACTTGCACAACTTAGTAATGTTTCATTGTGGGTTTTTTTTCTTGCAGATGCCCTCCTCGAACTTTTTTACCAGCACTGTGCAAAATTTTTCTTGATGAAAGTGCTCCAGACAATGTATTAGAAGTAACAGCTCGTGCCATAACGTATTACCTGGATGTATCAGCTGAATGCACCCGTAGAATTGTGGGAGTGGATGGAGCTATCAAGGCACTTTGTAATCGTTTAGTAGTTGTTGAACTTAACAACAGAACCAGCAGAGATTTGGCTGAGCAGTGTGTAAAGGTATGTGTTCTAAAGCATCTTCTGTTTTTAAGAAGGAGCTGGGAAATTTGCTGTTTCTGAAGAGCTTCCTCATATTGTAATCCTACTTATTTTATTAAAATGTGGAGCAAAAACATAGAGTGTGATAAAAGTGTACATGCCTGCTTATCTTTAGCATCAATCTGGTGCTTTTTAAAACAGAGATTTCTTTAAAAAAATACAGAAAAAGAATAGATTTTTTTTTCTATTTTTTTATAGAAAAAAAGCCTGTTTATCTTACATGTCTGGAATGTTAAGGGCTAATTTTATGCTAAAAGGGAATGAAGAATTGCTCCATATAAATATAGTTGCTCCATATATATATTTATGCTATAAAAAAAAATTGCCTGCTGTCTCTTCAGTAGCACCAGACACACCTCCTCTGCACCCTTGTGAAATTTTCAGAAAAATTTACAAGACCCTTAAAATCTTGTGTTTAAAACATTACTCGTGTCCATGCGATGGCGTATAGTGTGAGTCCTTGATTACTGTGGCATCAGACTTCATGAATGTATTTCCTATTTACTGGTTCTAGTCTACGCAGAAGTACATACCTGAAATACTGGAGTAACAGTGCTTTTGAAGTTTCAGACATCTCAGTTGTGTTTTATCCAAAGACTTAATTCTCCTAGGAAAAGATACTACTATCTAGTTGTCTCTCATGAACAGCTGTTATGACCATGCTTTTGGTGTATGTTGTTGTATACACTCCTGTGTTTTTGAAGGAAACTAGCTACTAGAGTACTGAAGTCTTTGGCCCTTTCTAGGTGTTGAGGAAGAGAGGGAATTTTTTGTTCTGCTGTTTCGTTTTCTTAACCAGTTCTGTAGATGGATATAAACAAAAAACTGACTTATTATGTGTGCTTCATTCTAATTAAATCTCATTTTCTCATAGGTGTTAGAATTAATTTGTACCCGTGAGTCAGGAGCTGTGTTTGAAGCTGGAGGGTTGAATTGTGTTCTGACATTCATTCGTGACAGTGGACACCTTGTTCATAAAGATACTTTGCATTCAGCTATGGCTGTAGTATCCAGACTCTGTGGCAAAATGGAGCCTCAGGATTCTTCGTTAGAGATCTGTGTGGAATCACTGTCTAGTTTATTAAAACATGAAGACCATCAGGTAATGTAATAGTTGGCTCAATATACTGTGAATTTAACTCGCATTATGTTTAATAAATTAATGGCTAGATATTTTTCTATAGTCTCCACAACTGTATGTTTACATAATAGTTGTTATACTTGGATATTATGATAGTTTCCTTTACAGTTGTGCTGACAAGAGGATAAAAATACAGCTTAGTGTTTGACTCAAAGCACTGTTTTGTGAATACGATCATATTTAATCTCTGAAAACTTTATTGAAAAATATCCTGTAACTTCTTTTGTTTTACTTTTTGAAATGCTTTATGAAGCAATTATTGTTTTATGTCTGCACCTCAGTCACTATTAAATTGAGCAAAATAAGAGAAAAAAAATCAATTTAGTTTGTTTTTGTTTTGCTAGACTAAGAGAAGCAATAAAAAAACATCCCCAGTCAATGCTAAAATACTACACTGAAAACCAGCTTAAGTGGTACTTCTTTAGAAGCAGCATCACTTTCTTAATGCAGTTTTACTGAGATGAAGTAGTCCTTGTAAAAATCTAGAAAATGAATCCTAGAGGAATTACCTTCCTAATAATAATATCCTTTTGTGTATGTCATACTGATGCTTTGCAATAGCTATTTAGCCAAATTCTTGCTATACCCTGGCCAGACTTCTTGCCCCCATTTTGCCTCCACCTCTGTCCTTATTCCTTTCTCTACACCAAACTGTGTGCCCCTCTCCCTGCCCCCCGGTTTATTAAGCACATTGTATTTGAGGGTCTAAATATTTTGCCTGTGAACTAAATTTTTCTGTGTAATTTTCGATCTTTTTGAAAGACCCAGTCGCAGGGAACTGTCACACCAGCCGTTTCTCAAAACCTTCCGTGTGTTTTAGACATTTTGTAACTTTATTAATTCACTGATCATCTTGGGTAATCTAATCCTGAAAGTTAGACCGTAAATCTGTAGTTGTTTTAACTGTGTCCCGATTTATAATCTGTTTGAAAGGAAGCAGTTACTGGGGCTGTTGGAGATCTGAACGAGATGAATGAGAGTTCAAATTAACCTTATCTTTTAGCTGTGAAGCTTTAAGATGAATGTGCTTGAGGCTGGAATAACTCAGATAATAAGGAAATCTGTACTGGTATCCTTGAGAAAAGTGTTTTGTGTGAAGTAAGCCTCTGGATTTACAATGAATCTTGACGTGTATTATGGATTTGCCCAGTAACTTCCTTTGTAAAGTTTTGTTGTTCTCCCCCACCCTCTCCTCCCCGCCCTTTGCTCCCTTTTACACTGTTGGATTTGGTCACTTTTTATGTGGGCTGCCAGTTAGTAACATCACTCAAGCAAAGAGTTCAGCCCATATAAATGTGGCCCCCAAACCAGCTTATCTATAAGTTTGGGTTTGTTTTTTTAACCTTTCTACTAAACTTGCAGTTTGTGGTAAGAAATGTGAATACCTTCCACGGTACTCTCTTGCTTTGTACACAGATACCACTGATGTGATGTGTTAAATATGCTGAACTCTTCTTGTGTATTTCTGACACAGCTGTTCTGTTAAAATTCCATGAAGTATATACAGATTACATAAAGATTGGCAGAATTGTTTATCCATCATGCTGTTAAAGAACTAGACTAGAATGCCAAAGGACATGAGTAGTTGCCATTACAAGTTAAATTAAAAAACCCCTTCCAAAAGTGTATGGATAAATCAGGATGTGTGGCATGCGGGGACCATGCCAGAAGTTCAGCGTATTTTGCTTTTATTCAGGACATACTTTGTTTTAAAGTCCTTGCAAACTTAGTGGAGATTTAAGATTTTAACTTCATGAAGTCTGGCTAATATAATCTTGTTCTGTCTGTTGATGAGTAATTGTCTTTAAGATCTTGGTATGTGATAGTTGACAATTGTTTTGAAAATGGGCTGTGTTGATAATTTAGGGAGTATGAACTGTAGTAGTTTAGAGTCTGATAAAGAATAGATGTTGTTGGTTTTTTGTTTTGTGGGTTTTTTTTCACTATTTCTTGACACCAGTCTGGATTGCTACTGCACATCTACAAAGGCAAGTGTGCCAGAAGCAGCTCATCTTGATACGCCTAGGCAAACCTGATCTGAAAGATGGAGATGCTTTTAGTGTATAGGTGAGAGAGGTGTTAAAGGCAGAACCTCCCTTTCCTTTCAACACAGACATGAAAAGAGGTTGGATCCTTTCCTGGGCAGTTGGCCAGCAGTATTTTTTGCCCAGTTAAGAGGATCATCAGTAAGCCTTGTTTCCACAGTATCACTGTTGGTCGTTTTTTTGTTTGTGTTGTGGGTTTTTTTCTTTTCTTTTGTGTTGTTTTTTTTTTTTTTCGTGACAAATCTAAATTTGGGAGTTTGTGTTTTATTTTCACAAAAATATTTGCATATCCCTGGGTTGGGTGCTCAGCAGACAACCTGGGTTATCTAAAGGTAAAATCTGCTTTTCCCAGTTTGTCCTACTTTTAGTCTTAGTCCAATTGAAACATTTCTTGTACTTATGAGAAGTATGTACACCTTTGAATACAACTTTAACTATCAAACTTCACTATCAGTTTAATACTTTAGGAGTTCTGAGTTGGTGCATCAGCTAATGGCTTGTTTGGTAGCATTTATTTTAATAGAAAGCACCAAATCAATATAATATATTGTAATATTAGCATAACAATTATAAATACTAAATTATAACATTAAAATAATTTATATTCTATTAATATAGAACATAAAGCTGCAAAGAAATGTTTAAGTTGTCTTTATTGTTCTTTGAGGAACAAATTTGAAATTCAGTAATTTTTTAGTTTTATTATTAGAAAACTGATTTAATAGTTTTTAACATGAGAATAACCAGGAGGTTAAGTGCTGCATATTTCAATACCAAGCTGTGGGATTTTTTTTTGTTTTTTTTTTTTTTTCAAACTGTATTGTCAGAATGGACTATTGCTAGTAGGGATTATAAATAGTTGTTTCCTGTAAGAACTATATCTGTAATTAAAAAAAGTTTTTAAAATATGCTTCCAACATCTGTTAATTTGGCAATTTGATTATTAAACATGTTTTTCTAGATTGATTTGAGGTTTTGCTCATATAGTTAAGGACATGCTCACAATGCTGAAATTTAGACAAAAATAGTTTCTTTGATTTCCATATACCATCAACAGAGAGAGAGAGAGGGTGGAAAAAAAAACACAATACAGTCCTTCAGTGAGCTGTTCAGACCACTCCAAGTTTTTGACTTACAAAGCCCATCTCCTCTGTTCGTTGACTTTGAAGGGAACCCAGGAGAATCAGCTTTTTCTGTGTGTCCTGTATTCTTGATGAATATCCTTTTAGCATCTTCTCATCTTAAGGAACAGATTTTTCATCTTTTCTTTTGCACTTCTTTTTAGGTTTCAGATGGAGCTCTGAGATGCTTTGCTTCATTAGCTGACAGATTCACGCGGCGTGGAGTTGACCCAGCCCCATTAGCTAAGCATGGCTTAACTGAGGAGTTGTTATCGCGAATGGCAGCTGCTGGTGGGACAGTATCAGGACCATCTTCGGCTTGCAAACCTGGACGAAGTAGCACTGGAGCACCATCTACAGCTGCAGACTCTAAATTAAGTAATCAGGTGTCAACTATTGTAAGCCTGTTGTCAACCCTGTGTAGAGGCTCTCCAGTAGTAACACATGTAAGAAATCCTTTTACGCTACAACTTTTTGTTCTCATAGAATTTTCCCCTTCGTGCACTTTAATATATGCAAGATTTGTGTTGCTATTTTATATATAGTTACATAGATTTATAGATTTTATTTTTATATATGCACACACACACATACGTGTGGGTTATTTATAAAGAGGGGGAAAAAGGAAACTTCTCATATGGAAATAAAACCTCAATTCTGATAGTATTTTCTAAAGCCCTGTATATTTTTTATTGTTCAGACTTTTAATTATTTCCAGGATCTCCTAAGATCTGAACTTCCAGATTCTATAGAAAGTGCGTTGCAGGGTGATGAGAGATGTGTACTGGATACCATGCGGTTAGTAGATCTTCTTTTGGTGCTACTGTTCGAAGGGAGAAAAGCCCTGCCAAAATCCAGTGCTGGATCTACAGGCAGAATCCCAGGATTGCGAAGGCTGGATAGTTCTGGGGAACGCTCTCATCGACAGCTGATAGATTGCATCCGCAGTAAGGATACTGATGCACTAATAGATGCTATTGACACAGGAGGTGAGCAAAAATACTCTGAAAAAAGAGAATGAGATAAATAAAGTATCTTTTTATTTTCATAATCTATGGTGTCATAACAAATACTTAGGTAGTACCTTGAGATTCTGTATATGCAAGTTCGCTTGTTTTGTTAAATACACAGCATTGATTCACACAATATTCATTCATATGTTACTTTTTTTTAAAATTGCAATTAAGGACATAAGTGATTCCCTAGAATTATTGAGGATGCTTTTTTTTTTTTTAAGACCTGCCACTTATTTAAAGAACACTGAAGTTTAATTTATAATTCTGGGAGCTTTGATTATTTATTTAATTGTATCTTTCAGCTTTTGAAGTAAATTTTATGGATGATGTAGGACAAACTCTTTTAAACTGGGCCTCAGCTTTTGGAACTCAGGAAATGGTAAGTTAGTTTTAGAGAATCTTTAAAAATTGGGCTATTTATGTAAAAAAAGAGAAAAACCCCTAGTTTCCTTTTTCTTGTGTAACAGGTAGAATTTCTCTGTGAACGGGGTGCTGATGTTAACAGAGGTCAGAGGTCATCCTCATTACATTATGCAGCATGTTTTGGAAGACCTCAGGTAGCAAAGGTATGATTTAAACTGATACTGTTAGAAAGCCTTACATACTGACTCTTCGCCTTGCTCTGTACAAACTGTCTTTGCAATATGTTTAACTGTCAAATATTTACATGTTCTTTACAGTGTTTATCAAAATACAATGTTCTTGTTATGATAGGGCAGTAATATGAATAAAAGTAGTTTTATATTAGCTCTGCAGATATAAAAAGCATGTAATGTTCTGACTTCACTTGCAAGCATGAGAAAAGTATAGGAAAGATATATGAAAAACACGTTTACTACTTTGGAAGAAAAAATTTAATGTTTTTTTGGTATTTAAAATTATTTGTTCTCAGACTCTCTTGCGACATGGTGCAAACCCTGATTTGAGAGATGAAGATGGGAAAACTCCTTTAGACAAAGCTCGCGAAAGGGGGCACAGTGAAGTAGTAGCTATTCTTCAGTCTCCAGGTGAGTACAGTTTTTAATTCCATACCCTTGCTGGTAGAAATGCTTATATGTATATTAAGTAGTGAAATTATTGTAATTTTACTCTATCAAGATTCATTTAAAAAATAGTATTTTGTAACCAACCTTTCTTAACCTGCAGAGTACATATAAAAGCCTTAATATTTTTAGATTTTCTTAAGGGATGGGGACTATCGAAGAAACTACTGACTGTGTGAGGGCAGTGCCAGTGGTTCTGCTCTTCAGCTGTGGAACAGGGCTAGACTGGGATTTTTCTGTAGGTTCTGGGGATGTCAGCCTAGGTGGCTTCTCTGGCATCTTTTCTTTCAATGTGGGAACTGCACTTTACCTGTTTATGTGGTTTTTGTAGTGCTGGAATCACAGGTGTTTACATGTTCATATTTTGGTCACTTTAAGGACTTAGAGCTTCTCCTGTGAGCAGTCTTTGGTGGTACTTGTTATCAAACAATTTTCTTCAAAAAGTCTTGTGCATATAAATGTTATATTTTTAGGAATGCATATTCTTGTTCAGGTACTTGAATATTAGTAAAAAAAGCTCTTACGTTTATGTCAAGGGATTCTGTGGTTGGTTGGGTTTTGCCAGTGAACATTTTGGGGAAAAAATATTTTCCAGGGGACTGGATGTGTCCTGTTAACAAAGGAGATGAGAAGAAAAAGAAAGATGCAAACAAGGATGAGGAAGAGTGTAATGAACCTAAAGGAGATCCAGAAATGGCACCCATATACTTGAAAAGATTACTGCCTGTGTTTGCACAAACTTTTCAACAAACTATGTTGCCTTCAATAAGGTAATAGTCTTGATAAACAATTTCCCTGCATATTTTGAATTTCTTAATACGCTGTTAAAAAAAACCAGGGTGGATTTCTTTCAGTAAAAATTACAACATCTAGACGTTTAAGTAACGCAAGTGTCACATTAAACATACTTCTGTTTGAATAGAAGTGGTTCTATTCAGTACGAGTCTGATTTTTACTTAGTACTTTATGGGAAGTGGTGTCTTGGAAAAAATACGGTTAGTTAGTCAGGAGTGGAAGATTGAAGCCTAATCTTTTCTGTAGTAGCAAGATGAAAGAATACTAAGTTCATATAGTGCTTTGTATAGATTGTGTATACTGTGTATTTGGTTACAGCTGTTTGTAGCCATTACAATGAAAGTACTAGTTCAGGAAAGGAGAACTAGTGAAGTGACATCAAGATACATCTGTTGGAAAATCAGAAAGACTGGAAAAAAACTATTTTAGAAGGTTCTAGAAGACTTTAACTGCTTAAATGTTAATCAACTTGGGAGGATGCCTCTTACTATGGGAATTAAAATAATGTAACCTAATTTAATATTTTAAAAGGAATACTGTGGATGGCATAATGGTTGTGATAAATTGTGTCTAACCATAATCTCTCAGCCTTTTACACTACAAATATAAGATTTTTTTCAATCTCTTACTTGTGTTCCCAGTGTTTGTATGTGCTTTGAGGGCTGAAAATACAAGATAAAAAGGGACCCTAGTGGAGAGAGACTACATGATCTGATGATAGGAAGCTTAAACTAGGTCATTTTAAGTGAAAGAAATAAGAAACTATGTTAGCAATCTGTGTGATGAACTGTTGTTGCAGGTTGTGCAAAGAAGCAGTTGGCTTTCTGTATTTTAAAGTTTTCTTTATGAATAAGGTAAATCATGTTTTTAAAAGTCAGTCAAATAAAAAATTCAGCTTTAACCGTACAAAAGTGATTGGCTTCCATATTAATTATAGTTCTTAATATGAAAAGCTGCATGATCTAATAGTAATTTTAGACTTTAATAGGGATCTTGCCAAAACATGGGAAGTATGTGACGGAAAGCTGGATACCTGGGAGGAAGATGAAGTGTGCAGAAGTGAGTTGCCATCACTAAGAGTGGATAAAGACGGAATATAGAATAGGTTTACCTAGAGAAGGGTTGACGAGAAAAAAATACGTTAGACTTATAGTGGTGTAGAATCAAAAAGGATAGTAGACTCTGTTTTGAAAGCATGCATAAATGTAATGCAAAAGCAATTGTATCTTTAACCTTTTTGTTGCTTTGGTTACTGTTTGCTTTATCTTTGTAAGAATTTTAAAATTTTTTTTAATGATCTCTTTTAAAGGAAAGCAAGTCTTGCCCTCATTAGAAAAATGATACATTTTTGTTCTGAGGCACTGCTGAAAGAAGTTTGTGACTCTGATGCTGGCCACAATCTGCCCACAATACTGGTTGAGATAACAGCTACAGTTCTTGATCAAGAGGTAGGAAGAAAGAGAATGTTGTCCTTCTATGAAACCAGTGCAAAAAAGGGGGTTATGCTCATTGATTCCACGTGCTTGTTAATAAATAACCCGAAACCATTTATAGCATCCATCTGTGAGCACGTGTCAAGTTCAGCATGTAAAGATATTTTGAAGTAAAGAGATCTCCTTTGTTATTTCTTTTCCATCCCATTGTATTACAGGATGATGATGATGGCCATTTGCTAGCCTTGCAAATCATAAGGGATTTGGTGGATAAAGGTGGTGATCTTTTTCTAGACCAACTGGCTAGACTTGGTGTAATTAGTAAGGTGTCCACTTTGGCGGGGCCATCATCTGATGATGAAAATGAAGAGGAGTCTAAACCTGAGAAGGTGAGCACAGAATTGGTAGCTTTATTTGTTCCTATAAAACCAACACTTCTAGTACAGTTTTCATTGTTACGAAAATTTCCAGGACAAGGTAATTAGGTTATTAAATTAATGCTTCTTGTATGCCACTTGTTCTTACTGTTTTTCTTGTTGTTTTGTGTAACTTCATTTTCTGTTAGTACATTATTGTCTGCTGAGTTTTCCTATTCGCACATACTTGTGGTCAAGTTTGACACCTGTTTTTGTCTAGTGTTTTGAAAACGACTGCTAAACGAAATGAATCCTTTTGAACAGAGTGCATCTCTCTCAATGCACATGCATCAGATAATTGCAAAGGTTTTAAACGTTGTTATGGAATATATTAAAAATATAAAAAAGAAAATGGTTTTTTACATAATGCAAACCTTAAGTGCATATTGAAGTTATTTACCAACAGTCATATTAGTGACCACTCAGGTGATATGAATGGATAACAGACCATTACTGTTATATGTTCAGTTAAGATTTGTAATTAAGCCTTAAGTGTATAGTTAAACTTTTTACTGTGGATTTTGGATTTTGGGTTATTTGGTGGCTTTTTGTTTGGTTTTTTTTGTTGTTGGTTTTTTTTTTGGGGGGGGGGTTGGGGGTTGGTTGTTTTTTGGGGTTGGTTTTGTTTTTTAGTATTTAGATATTAAAAAGCCGCCTGGACATGGTCCTGGGCAGCTGGCTCTAGGTGGCTTTTGCCTGAGCAAATTGGACTATAATGGCCTCCAACCTCAACCATTTTGTGATTCTTTTCTCAACACGAGTTTTGAACAGAGGTGGATGTCCCAGTCAGTAAGCTGTTGTTATTGTTGAGTAGATAAGTCCGAATATGAAAGGAAACTTTGTAAAGGTATCTTACTCTATTAAAAAATATGTTTTACAGACAGAAGTAGTATAGTTCCTATGCTTTTGGTTTGAGTAATTATTTCTTTTTCTCCTCAAGCCTTTTTAAAATGCCTGTTTTGTGTGTTGGTTCTGGGGTTGTTTTGTTTGTTTTGGTTTTTTGTTTGTTTCAGGTTTTTTTGTTTGTTTGTTTTGTTTAATACAATTTTATTACAGGAGGATGAACCACAGGAGGATGCTAAAGAACTGCAACAGGGTAAACCATATCACTGGAGAGACTGGTCAATCATTAGGGGAAGGGACTGCCTGTATATCTGGAGTGATGCTGCAGCCCTGGAGCTATCTAATGGTAGTAATGGATGGTTCAGATTTATCTTGGATGGAAAACTGGCCACAATGTATTCCAGTGGCAGCCCTGAAGGAGGATCTGATAGTTCAGGTAGTTTCTTTACAATTGAAGTACAAGTTAAGTTTTGTGACTGTTGTATCTGTTTATATAATTTGATTGAAGCTATTTTGTTTTGCAGGAATTGGCTTACTAAATAGTAAAGGATGTAAACAAGTGGAAGGTGGTCAGTTAATTGTGATGCTTTCTATCAGATAGCATGTGACTGTAACTTGACTTCCTTGGTGAATTGTGTTAAGTAAACATCTTGCCAGTAAAAGTGTATTAACTTTGTTTTGTTTTGATTCTTCTCCATGCATACTTAATTTTTTCACCCCAGTCATTAAAAGCACTTTGTAGTAGTGGCCGTCCCAGGAAAAGCAGGTTGAAATGGCGACTTGTTGTTTGCTTCTAGCTAGCAGAATGAAATTGCATGTATTTGAAGACAAAGTAATGGAAAGTTTCTCATCAAGACTGGGAAACAGATTACAGTGTCTTAATTGTTTGTCGGAGAGAGGACAAGGGAACAGACCTTATGCACTGGCAATGCACAGGTGGTTTTAATTTTCTGTACAGAATACACAGCTTGTTCTGGATGCAGAAACAACCCTCCTTTATTGTTTTATCTTTTTTGCAACAGTTCATGCATTTATGAACCAACAAACATAAAATGCTTTGCAATATTACTATGTTTTCAACAAGCCATTGAGTGAAATAACAGAACATATTATGATTCAGGATAGAAATGAAGTGCTGATGACTTTGTCCATCAGTTTTGGAGCATAGAGACAAAATGTGTTATAGTGCGTTTCTAGATTATAACACAGTTGGAAATTACTTCTAGATCTATTTATTTACCTGTTGGTCAGAAAATATAGCCTTGCATTCTTTATAACAAGGCTAATACCTTAAAAGGTAATCAATTTCTATGTTGAGATAGTTTATTATAGGATATAATTGTAAGAAAATCCATGAGTTTAATTTCTTAAATCCTCATAGCCAGTTAAAGCCTCATATGCCAGTTCTGCTTTCTTCATTCCAAATGATGTAGGCATGGGGATGGGATTTTACTGCTTTTGTACAAGATGAGTGGAATGAGGATGGCTCGAATGAATTTGGAATGATGAGAACTTAAAACAAAAAAGATTGGATTAGGAATTCAAGATGTCTCTTCATGTCGATCTTTTAAAAAAGATGAAATAAATCCCAAGTTTAGAACAGGATACCTTGCATGGATATTACGAGAGGGAAGGAGCTAAACTAGGAGTAAATGAGGCTTCTTGCAATTTTTTTGTCAAATAGACATCTACTAAGAGTGCTGATGTTGCAGTGGAATTTGCCTGAACTTTAACCATTAGCTTGAAGTGTGTGCAGCAGCCCTATCTTTTACTTGAGATAAGAAACTAGTATTTGTTAACTTCAACTAAAGTTACTACAGTACAGTATAGACCCCAAATAGTATCTTTAAGTCCTGAACTATACTATATGTTCTGCTCTCCTAAATCATTACTGATTAATTTCACAGTATACTTCTTCGTAACTTCACAACTGGCAAGAATAGATGGTTGAGTAATGGAATTTGTGTGTATCGCATGATGAAAGCTGGGGTGGGAAAGGGAATATATATACTATGAACATTTTTGGAAGGTCTGTACTCACCCCTCTCCACATTAGCTTAATACTTGTTTTGTTTGAATTTTTAGAAAAAAAGTTCAATGCAAAAATTGAAATTTAATGGTAATTCTGAAGCTTTAATTGAGTCTCAGTTCTGTCTAAGGGAACTCAAAATTATTCCCAACCATGTATAATCATTGCATTTTCTGTGCAATATGCTATATAATAAATTTGTTAAAATATAATTGTAGAAATTTGGAAAGGTTTCATTAACATAATTATAATTTTAATTTTGCATATGATACTTAAAAATTTTTACAAAAATTCTCTCTGGATGCTGTAAATTTTAAGCAAAGAAAAATGTTATACTGCAAAAATGCATATTTATTTTTAGCACAGAGATTATTTGTTTTTTGTATTATACCAGAATAAATATGGCAAATTTTAAACACCTAGATCATAAATCACTGCAGCAAAAGGAAAACAGCAATTTTACAAGTGCGTGGACTACAAAAGCTGTATTTGTCAAGTCAGTATGCTGAAAGATGAGGATAATTGTTAACTTTGAAGTTGAGATGTCATCTTTACATTCATGAGATTACTGGGGGGGTTTTGGAAATTTTATTTTTTAAATTATGAACTCATCAAATTTACTGGAATTATGTTAATTAACATTTCAAATGTAGTGTGTGGCCTTTTAATTACTACAATATCAAAATATAATTTAATTAAGACTGCAGTAGTTTGGAATAATTTCAGGCTAGATTACCTGCATACTCTTACACTTGAATTAATATAACTCTATTGAGTAATGTAATTGTCATCTTCTTACTTTCTCTGAGGTGAATGTTTAAGGTTCTACAAAGGAGATGAATAAAAGTTTTTTAGTATAGCTTATACATTTTTTGGGGGTGCCTTTGTGACAGTTAATCTGAGCAAATAGCTGTTGTGTCAGCTCAAATTTGCTTTTAGCACATGATTGTCAGACTCTGTAAAGTTTTATGATTTTTTTTTTCCGTTTTTCATGTGGATCACCATCTTTTCTCCTCTTGCTTTAAGCTGTGGGGTTGATTGCTGTTTTCCTATTGTAGGATTGATTTAACTTCCTATTTCGAAAAAACTCACTTTTAAGAATAGTTCATGCTGGCCATAATGAGATAAATTAATTTTGCAAGACTAAAAGTTTATTGTGAATTTCTTTGATCTTCTTATTAGAATTGTAAAGATGAGTTAATACGTCTATCAATAGCACCATTCAGAAAGAGTTGCATTGTCCACTTTGATGCAATCGTGGAATAAATCACAGTTGAAGTACAGAAATGTACTTGGAAGAAATTTGTAACACTTTAAGACCCTTAATTTCAAACTTAATTTTGCATTGAATGTACTCAGTTGTTTTGCTCTTGCAAAAAAAAACCTAAAAAACATGATGGTGGAATCAATTGTTGGAAGAAAAAAAAATGTTTGTTTCTTTTTAAATAGAAAGTAGAAGTGAGTTCCTTGAGAAGCTGCAAAGAGCTCGAAGCCAAGTAAAACCATCTACCACAAGCCAGCCAATTTTATCAGCACCAGGGCCAACTAAACTTACTGTGGGAAACTGGTCACTCACATGTTTAAAAGAAGGAGAAATTGCTATTCACAATTCCGATGGTCAGCAAGCTACAATACTGAAAGAAGATCTGCCAGGTTTTGTGTTTGAATCTAACAGAGGAACAAAGCATTCATTTACAGCTGAAACCTCTTTGGGTAAGTATGTAGGTATGTGTTATGTGCAGGTAGGAGCAAGTGTATGAGGTAGTTCTTCTGTTTGTTACTTTTCATACTCGTGAGAAATTGTGACTTTTCTAAAAATATGTTGCAGGGTCAGAATTTGTGACTGGCTGGACAGGCAAAAGAGGAAGAAAGTTGAAATCTAAACTGGAGAAGACAAAGCAAAAGGTTGGTGAGCATCTGTAAATTTTATACTTAGAATTAGTTGAGTTTGCTTTATTTTATAGCATGTTTATGGATTTGTACTTTCCTATTAGAGGATTAAAATATTCTCTGATTTTAACAAGAGACCATTTTATGCTAAGCTTGAAGGAGAGAACTTCACTTGGTACAAACTACTTCTGCAGGTGCTTTTTATCCAACAGTCTTTAGTAAACTCTGCTCTCTTCTAGAGGAAAATTAATCCAGTCCTTCTGATCTATACTTGTATAATTGTGTAGATTTTTCTTTTTCTTATACAAAAAGGTGTTACAATCAATACTACAGTTGTATCAGAGGCATATGTTACTTCTATTCGCTAAATTCAGATACTAATTTTAGACTGGATATCGTGACAGATAGGGGGATGGAAGTGAACAGTGTGTATTGTAAGAGTTGTGGTGGTGAAGCAAAATGTGTTGATGCCCTCATTTGAGACTTGTCTAAAATTATTCTTTCTCAAACTGAAGGAAAACAAGAGGAACTAAGAAATCAAGTGCTAAGCTTTTTACAAAAACACAAAATAACCGTACATTGTGGCCAGCTGATGCCAGCGGCTCAAGCTAATATTCAGTCTTGATCTTTCTGGCAGTTTCTAAAAGTGCAGCTGATATGTTCTGTACCAAAAATCTCCAGCGCATGAGGATGCTTACATCTGAGGAAATGTGACACTAAATTGAAAATTAAAATACTGTGTGAATGAGGATAGGTGGAATGATACAAGAAACGCAGCGCTCTTTCATGCCTGAGATTGCACTGTGCACTGTGCAGCTCAGAAGCTTGTGAAATGTAGTGTTGTAGGACACGTGATGATAATGAAAAAGAAATAAAGATTTTTTTTTTGGAAATTTCTTAATAAGAACTCATTTTATCAAATCTGTATTTTATGTGATCCATACTTTGTAGAAAAAGTAATTCTTAGTCACATAAGGACTTGTGTGAACTGGTTTAGGGAATGTGAATACAGCATTCAGAAACCATATAAAAAAACCCTCTTAATCTTGCCTCTGAAGAGATTACCAGATCTGTGATACAGTCCTAAAAAAACATATTTAAAGATTGAGTGTCCTGTTTTTACTTCTGCCTTTGTGCTGTAACATATATATGATGGTAAGCTTAGTTTCTGTAAGTTTCAATAAGATTCTATGTATTTTCATTTATTTCTTCTGTACTCATATCCTTTCACAACCTTTGCATTTCATTATGTATGATAGGTTTCAGTTCTTCTCTGTTTCTGTCTGTCATGGACTTCTTTAAAAAAGATGACCAAGTTTCTAGTCTCTTGGAGAATAATAATAGTCTCTTTGCGATAAGGTATGACTTCTGGTTATCAAAATCCATTTGTAGGTACGTACTATGGCAAGAGATTTATATGACGATCACTTTAAAGCTGTTGAAAGCATGCCTCGAGGAGTAGTTGTAACACTCAGGAACATAGCAACACAGTTAGAGTCTGCATGGGAACTTCATGCAAACAGACAGGTAAGTACACCTACCTTAATTTATAAAGTGTAGTGTCAGTGGAAATCACATACTAGTGTTCAGACTAGTCTGTCATGATGTAAAGGAAAGTCACAATATGTTTGTCTGAAATATGGGGTTTTAAAATGCATGTAATTCTTAGTTATATACTGTACAGGGAGATTATTTTTCAAATTAAGGAAGTGAAAAAACTGTAACCTTGTTTCACCATAATTGTCCTTTTGCCTTCCAGTGTATTGAAGGAGAAAATACTTGGAGAGATTTAATGAAGACTGCTCTGGAAAACTTAATTGTGCTATTGAAGGATGAGAATACTATTTCTCCATATGAAATGTGCAGTAGTGGCTTAGTCCAATCGTTGCTTACAGTTTTAAATAATGTGAGTTTATAGAACATAAGTCTCTGGAGAAAAACCTTCTAAAAAAAAAACCTAGGCATGTGCCTTGATTTAAAAAAATCTATTATAAATGTGGCTTTTCCCATGTTGATGAAAATCAGACAGGCTTGCTTCAATCAGTGGTCTACCCATTGAATATATGCTATAACAATAAATTTTAGTTTGAATAAGCCATTAAAAATCTTTAAATCAACTGGTCAGTTCTAATGGCTAATATAATTTAGCTTTTCACAAACAGATTTTGGATAGAGAATTCAGTGAGACTGAACAGATACTTTTACCAGTATAGAGAATTAATATATTGCTTTGTATTAGAAGTAATGTTTTTTTTTTCTCTTAGAATGTCGATTTAGATGTGAAACAAGACTGTAGTCAACTGGTAGAGAGAATAAACGTTTTCAAAACAGCATTCAGTGAAAATGAAGATGATGAAAGGTAAAAACAAAATGAAAGCAAAAAAACTTTGCATTTATGAAGCAGTATGGTATGTTTAAAATAATGTAAAGACAAAGGAACTTCTTTCCATTTCAATTTGTCTTTCTCTGGAGTAGAAAATTGGTCTTAAAAACCAACGTGCTATTGAAGTAGCAACTGAAAATTATACTGAATTACTTCTATCTGCAAGAGTCAATTACACTGAATGTACATCTGTTGACAAATATAAAGATGACTTTCATTAATCACTGGGCAGATTAATAATTTTCTTACCGTGCTGTAACCGTGTGACAAGAACAGATGATATCAGTAGGAATAGCATGCTGAGATACTTGCTGCAGCTGTGTATTCTTCTCTGAGATGCTGTAGAATTTTTTTTTCTTTGTTGTGTGATAACATAGTAACTTTGCACTTTCACAGTCGTCCAGCAGTTGCATTAATTCGGAAATTGATAGCAGTGTTAGAATCTATAGAACGTCTACCTCTCCACTTGTATGATACACCAGGATCTACATATAATCTTCAGGTAAATGTACAGTGATAACAATATGTCATTCTGAGTGATGTGCAACTGAATGCCATATGTGAATTTCAGGAAGTTACACACATCAAGTCTGTATGAGGCATATTCTTGTAGAGGTGGATAGAATTAGGTAAAAAAGAAATTTTTTGGCATTTACTTCCTCTAACATTTAATCTAAATGTTTGGGTGTTCTTTCGCTGTCACTTTGACACTGAAGTGAAAGTAAATTTTGGTTGAAGAGATAATGTGTTCGTTCTTTCTTTTATCTTCAAGTATTGTTCTCTTTATATGGGAATATACCCCCTAGTAAGTATCCTTACTACTTGAATGAGCATTTTGTTGAAGACAGTTATAAGACATTTTTATTTGTGATGACTAGGAATGAGCTATAATGGTTAAAAGTGTCCCTTCTAGGGCTGTGTGCTCATTTGGTAATACAAGACACCTGCAGGATCAGCAACTTCTTATAAAGGAGAGATGCAATTTGGTTTTTTTGTCCAGTTTGTGTGGAGTAATAGTTTTTTCTATTTGAAAGCACACTTCAGGATTTTGCAAAATGGCAGTGAAGTGGGAATATTTCCGTTTTGATGTTAAATTATTAGTAAGTAGTTGCAGAAGGTTGCAAAAACCCTGCCTGCTATTGAATATTTCGAAAAAGCATTTTCAGTTTTTATATTGTAGTTGCTAGTCTACAAGATTTGGAAATAAAAGCTATGAAGACACATGAAAAGTGAAAAATACTAGCTTGAATATGTAATTGACTTATACATTGACTGTCATATTAAAGAATTGAGTTCTCGGGAATTACTTTTTAAAGCATTAAGTGAGAATATAGTTTGCTTAAGTTGTGCAACAAAAATACTTAATACACCACTAAAACTGTTGTAGTGAGTTATATTGCTTTTCTTAAAATTATAAAACCTAAACAGAAAAGCCTATATTAATGTTTAGCTATTCTTTCAGATACTAACAAGGCGCTTGAGGTTTCGTTTGGAACGTGCCTCAGGGGAGACATCTTTAATAGATCGAACTGGTAGGATGCTAAAGATGGAGCCATTGGCAACTGTTGAATCTCTAGAACAGTATCTCCTGAAAATGGTGAGCAACACACCATGCACAGAGTTCACAAGGAATGGTGGCATTCTGCATCTCTGATATTTGATTTCTTTTCATTCATATGTAGGTAGCAAAGCAATGGTACGACTTTGATAGGGCTTCATTTGTTTTTGTACGAAAACTACGCGAAGGCCAAACATTTGTGTTCAGACATCAACATGACTTTGATGAAAATGGAATTATTTACTGGATTGGGACAAATGCAAAGTGAGTTTCTTCAAACCTAAATATTTTGAAGTCAAACACAATAAACTGTGATCCGTGGGGAGGGGAGAGAGAATTCATAATGAAATTAAATCTGTTACAACTATTTTAGGAGTGGGAGGTATCTTTGCTTTTACAGTTGATCAATAGTATTACATTTCTTTTTGCTCTGCTTAAATAGTAGAATAATATGAAATCTGAAGTTGTGTTGAGAATTTGTCTACCCAAGAAATGAAGGAGTAGGGAAATTTGTGTTTTTGTTTGCCTTGGTTTTGTTTTGTGTGGGAGTTTTGGTTTTTTGGTTGGTTGATTATTGTGTTGGTTTGGTTTTTTTAAACCACTGTAGTAAAGTGATGTTTGGAACATCTGTAAAGTTTTCTAATTATATTTATAATAAACTCAGCTGTAGTATGCCGTTTATAGTAAATGTTAAGTGTTACTGATACCTGTTTTTTAGTGTAAGTAATAATTGAACAGTACATTTCTCTTTTTAATATAGAACTGCATATGAGTGGGTAAATCCAGCAGCCTATGGTTTAGTAGTGGTTACATCTTCAGAAGGAAGAAATCTGCCTTATGGCCGTTTAGAAGACATCCTAAGCCGTGACAGTTCAGCTCTCAATTGTCATACTAACGATGATAAGAATGCTTGGTTTGCCATAGATCTTGGCCTTTGGGTTATACCATCAGCTTACACGTTACGCCATGCTCGAGGTTATGGACGATCTGCTCTCAGAAATTGGGTTTTCCAGGTGTCTAAGGATGGACAGAACTGGACTACTTTGTATACTCATGTTGATGATTGTAGTCTCAATGAACCAGGGTATGTCACCAGATCTTATCACTTTTTATAAACTGAGCTCAATTAAAAACATACATAGCTGTAGACTAACTTACTGTGTACTGTAGGTGTAATAATGTAGCTATATGAAGAAGTGGTAGATGATATAAATTATCAAGGATGGGCTGAAAAATAAATGATTCATAAGTTCTCTATATGGTTCACATAATGGTATTTGTGCTTGTCCATCATTGTAAATATTGATTTTTATTTTTTTTTTTTAAGAAAATAGTAACACCAGCACTCATCCAGAGTTTTCCCTAATGTTAATAGTTTTGTGTCTTGTACCCTTGGCAGTTTTCTGATTTAACCATATATGGTCAGCATTACGGTTTTGTTTGCTTTGCTAATAAGCTTTTTTTGGGTTTGCTTTTCTTCTTGGTCCCCTACCCACACCCCCTTTCTAATAATTTTAAAGGTCTACAGCAACATGGCCTTTAGATCCTCCAAAAGATGAGAAACAAGGTTGGAGACATGTTAGAATAAAACAGATGGGAAAGAATGCCAGTGGGCAAACACACTACCTCTCCCTGTCTGGGTTTGAACTTTATGGCACTGTGAATGGAGTATGTGAAGATCAGCTGGGTAAGGAAAACAATATGTGCATCTTCCTTGTTCTCTTAAAATACTAGTGAACATGCAATATAAAAATCAGTGGGGAACAGCAGGTTAACTTTTGCAGTGAAGCTTACTTAGAAACTTAAGCTCAAAATTATTCCCCATTCAGTACTTTTAAGTATTTTCATTTCAATTTACATTTCTTGTAGGAAAAGCTGCTAAAGAAGCTGAAGCAAATCTGCGAAGGCAGCGGCGTCTGGTCCGTTCTCAGGTGTTGAAGTACATGGTTCCAGGAGCTCGTGTAATCAGAGGGATTGACTGGAAATGGAGAGATCAGGATGGAAGCCCACAGGGTGAAGGCACTGTTACAGGAGAATTGCATAACGGTGAGCACGATTTGCCTGAATTTGTAAATGTCTGGCATGAATAGTTCATGTGGAAAGGGTAGCGTTAAAGTGTTTCTTTTGGAGTGTCTTGTAGAGAAGGAACTCAAACATTACAATTGCTGTGGTCCACTTGTGAAATTCCATTTTAACTGAATGAAAACTGTAAATTAAACTTCTGTAGAGCTTTGCTTAATTAAAATACCAAACTGTTATTTAGACATCGCTTGCAAAGAAGAAAGTCTATGAAGGTGATTGGTGCAAACTGATTAATTAAGCTTTGGGCCTGCAAAATCTATAATTACCTCCTTCATTCCTTCTAGCTTAGCATTTACAATATTTTTCTTGACTTTTGTTGTATCCTGTACTTTTCCTACCTTGCTAGCTTCATTGGGATCAAGTTGTTATTTTTTTAGTTAAAAGCATGAAACATAGTTAACTTGTGGAGCAAAATAACCTGCGACAGCCAGGGAAATCAGTGCTCAGAAAGCTAAGAGATTGAAGAGGCTACAGAAGAGGCGATGATCTTGTCAGCTGAATATGCTTTCCACCTTTTACTGCCTCTCCCCCTGTTTTGGGGTATGTAAGACTTATATAAGACTTACCTTGTTTCTGAAGCATCTTCAACCATTCTTAGGCTCATTCTTAGCCAGATTTTAAAACAACTTCTAGTTTGTTGAATTGTTAGCTGTCAAACATGGAGAAATGTCCAAAGTACAATGTCTTAAAATGTTTTGAAACTTTAAATCTTATTTAAGCTGTTTAGTACAGCTTGTAGGGAATTCTTCTGTCATCTGTATATTGTTCTTATCAGATGCAACAGTATCCATAGCTACATTCTCACTTTGAAGACTTTAGGTATTGTTGGTGAGTAGTATTCTACTAAATCAGTTCCTATATTCCAGTAAAACTTTCCCATTTAAGCATAGGTGAAACTGAGGTTTGTTTATTGAATGGTGATGCCAAACAATGCAAAAAGCAGGCTCTTATTCCTGGCACAGTTGTATTTCAAATAGAATTTTGAAAATTGTATCCCACTGACTACTTTGTCCTTGTTCACAAGTTTAGACAAATCTTTTAATTGTTTTAGGGCTGTAATGATGGAGCAGTAAGACTCCAAGTACATAATATGTATTAAAAAATTGTGCAGATTTAAAACTGTTTGTAATTAATATTTTAGGAAAAAGAACTATACAAAGCAAGAGCAGTTATTTAGTTATGCTTTTACAAAATACCTTGTTCAGATATTCATAAAGGAGAAAAATGGTGCTGTTTAACTACAGCATGAAACTTTATTATTATTATTTGCTAAGAAAGGCAAATAAACTGTAAAAAGGAGAAAAATCAGACTTGCTTTACAACTTTACCCTTCAAAGGTTTAGTGACATGAAGCTACTCAGGTATAGTTAATGAAGATGGAATAAAATCATACAAGAATAATATGATTTATATCTCTTGAGGCCATGGTCTAATGGTTAGGAATATGATGGGATAAAGGTTGGACTTGATGACCCTGGAGGTCCCTTCCAACCATAATGATTCTGTGATGTGAACCTGCTCATGTGGGAATGAGATGATCATACCTGAAAACTTTATCCATTTTTAAATACTCTTTCACCAGAGTGATATTTCAAAATAGAAAATTGCTTGTGATCCTCTGTTTTGGTCTAGAAGTGATGGCTTTTGGATAGTTACAAGGTAAAAGTGCACCTGACAGTACTAAAAAAAACATTTTACTTCACATTAGCTCTCTTCTATTTTATTAAAGAAAAATGTGTGTGTATGTAGACCTTGCATCTTGTTTTGAATTTCTGTCTGAGGTTACAGAAGATGACTGAGCTTTAGAGAGTTTTGTTTTAAAAACAAAATGTGTATCAATTAAAATAGTGACACCAAGTTTTGTTGCAGTTAACATACAATAAGAAATACTAGAAGGATTTTTTTAGGTGACTGAGATTGTGGTACATACTCAGGCAAGCAAAAATAAATTATTTTGCCCCTATTTCTGTCTAGTTAGCTAAATTTTGCATGTTACCCTCATTATTGCAGATTTATTACATTTAACTGTTAAAAAAATACTGGTACTCTAAATAATAATTTATTAAAGGAATTGAAGAGTAGCATCTCTTTTCGGTGTTATTTTGGTCCCAGTGTGAAGTTTCATTCTATGAAACGTATTCTTTCTTCATCCCTGAAATCTTACTTGAAGTAGTCCTTACCTGACTGCCATGAGAATTTTCCTGTGAATAACAACTGTTTGAGCCTGTGTAAATTATTGAACTGAAAAGCTGAGTATCAGGAAATTAACTCTGTCACTTCATAGGGCAAGAATAAGAAATCCCAAACTAATCAGTTTCATACAGTGTCTTCTGTCAGGTAAATATGCTTATCCACAAGCATCCAACAAAGGAAAACATCGTAGAATGTCCTTGCAAGAATTACAGTTTCTTGACAGATATTAATAAAGTTATGATGATACATTTCAATATACATTTCTGTTACTAGAGAATCTAAAAATTTTGAGATCCTAGTAGGTCAGATTCCTTCCTGAAGGCAACTTTACTTTTGGCTGGATTCTGGAACCCTGACGGTAGAGGCTCATCATGCTTACTACCTCAATGTTAATAACATTTTAAAATACAAAATCATTTAGCTTTAAACACTTCCTTTTCAATTGGCATTAAGGGTTATGTAATGATTTTATTAATTCAGACGCACAGCCCTTATGAGAAGCTGATCCCACATTGTGGAGCTACTGTCTGACATGCTCCTGTCTGCTTTCTGCTGGATCTCACAAACTCCTGTCCCTTTCCAGGCTGGATTGATGTCACCTGGGATGCTGGTGGCTCTAACTCTTACCGTATGGGCGCAGAAGGAAAGTTTGACCTCAAGCTTGCACCAGGGTACGACCCTGATTCAGCGGCATCACCCAAACCTGTTTCATCCACTGTTTCAGGCACAACGCAGTCATGGAGCAGCTTGGTGAAAAACAACTGTCCAGACAAGACGACTGCTGCTGCAGGCTCCTCAAGTAGAAAAGGAAGCAGCAGTTCTGTGTGTAGCGTGGCCAGTAGCAGCGACATCAGCTTGGGTTCAACCAAAATGGAGCGGAGATCAGAGAGTGTAATGGAGCAAAATATAGTTTCAGGCACTGACGTCCATGAACCAATTGTTGTTCTGTCTTCCGCTGATAGTGTGCCTCAGGCTGAAGTAGGGTCATCTTCCAGTGCAAGCACCAGCACCTTAACAGCGGACATGGGAAACGAAAATGCAGAGAGAAAGTTAGGTCCTGATAACTCAATACGTACTCCTGGGGAGTCCAGTGCTATATCCATGGGAATTGTTAGTGTAAGCTCTCCTGATGTGAGTTCAGTGTCCGAACTGACTAATAAAGAAGCAGCTTCCCAACGACCTCTAAGCTCTTCAGCAAGTAACAGACTCTCAGTCAGTTCTTTGTTGGCTGCTGGGGCACCAATGAGCTCCAGTGCAAGCGTTCCTAATTTGTCATCTCGAGAAACTTCCAGCCTGGAGTCCTTTGTACGAAGAGTGGCAAACATAGCACGTACCAATGCCACAAACAACATGAATTTAAGCCGAAGTAGCAGTGATAACAATACTAATACTCTGGGAAGAAATGTCATGAGTACTGCAAGTAAGTGAGCTATGTTTATTTTTAGTTGAAGCTTTTGTTTCTTTGGCTTCCCTTATACTTAAGTTTCGATTCTATTGGTCTAATAAAGAAATGTACTGAGAGCAGCCTCAACCATGTGTGTGCCTGTAGAACTTGTGAAGAGCTCAGAGTTCATGTCAACTGGAAAGTTACATTGTCCTCTGGTGTCAGGTTACACTGTGGTACCCATCAAATAGAAAATAATTTTAATTTGACGTCTAACAAGATGCTTACAAAGAGAAAGAGTATGGTTTAGATCAAGAGGCTAGAAGACTAGCAATAGTAGCTAGTTACTCTTGCTTTCTGATCTGTGTAGATTTTGCATACTCACTTTGTATCTCCCTATTTCTGTTATTTTTTCCATTTTCCTCAGGAAAGGCAGTTTCTGCATATTGTGAAGTCTCGGTAACAATAGAAAAAAACAGCAGAAAACAGTAGAAAGAGAAAAGTAAACTGCAGTATGATGAAATTTTATTAGATTCCTGCATTCTATGAGGTTGAATAGCTGAGTGTACTCTTAATACTGTGTATGTTTTCTAAAAATGGTATGGGCATTAAGGCTTAGGTTTGACAAACTGTTCAGGCATATTAAGTGTAAGGAAGCTTGTAATTAACAATTAGTTAAATGGGATTATGTACATGCTTTAACATGTGCAAGTTCTCAGATTGTATGTAGGACCAAGGTATTAGCAGTTAAGTTGTAAACCTGTTGCTTGTGAGTGAGTTCACTCTTCTGAATTTTCAGCATGCTCCCATCAGAGCTGTTACTCAGCCAGCCTGGTTTGGTACTTTGTCCAGAGATGGTTTTAGTATCTAAACCTGACAGCAGCATTTCAGGAGGTAGGCAAGTTAAGAAAAGTAAGATTACCCAAGACAGAAAGAAGCACTCAGTTTCTTGTCAAGGTTTCACGCTTTTCTGGGAATTCTGTGCTTCCTTATTTAAAACATGGGGTGTTGGCTTTTAGGGTGTCTTAGGTTTTTTTAGTAGTGAGTATTTTCTTTTTTGTTGGGGAGATTCTTTTAATGTATTCTTACATTCATATTGTGATACTGGCGGGGAAATGTTTGCAGTCTGCATTAAACATGTAAATAAGATATTCAAGGGAAGCTTTCCAGTAATAGATCCCCTTTTAGGCTGATAGTCAGTGCCTCTGTTTCTGAAGTAGTTTTGTGCTTGGAGGGGAAAGAGCGAGCACCTTTGAACAACATCATAAGATACTTCCAACAGCGTGTTTAACAGATTTCATTAATGTTTATTTCCAGCTTTGGCACTGTATCAGAAATGGCAAATTAAAAATAGGATTAATATTAAAATATATTCATACTTTAAGATTATCCCCCATATAGGAATTATTTTGTTTTATACATCTTACACAAGTAGAAACTGCAAACGCAGACTTGTGTCCCAGAAAGAGATCAGAGACTAAATTTGAGCAATCTCACTGAAGTTATTTTAGAGCATTGTAAAAAGCTTTGACTTTTAAAAACTATTGTTTTGTTTTTATTTGGCCTGTCCGAGTTTAAAAAATGCAGAAACTTCCCAGAGAAGTCGTAAGTCTTTTTGGATTTGCTGTAGTGGTTGGAGTTTAAAACATCAGTGTTTGCCAGGAGTTAAGTGCTGTCTAGGACAGCCAGTTTAGGTTTGTTCTTGAATTTGAAGCAAATGAAATGCTGACACTTAATGGCTTTTTCTGGTTTTTTTAACAGGAAAAAGTTTAGTGTTACTAATTAGACAGCAAAAGAAAACCCCTTTGGATTGGAATTTCCATGTTTTCAGAGAGTTGAACATAGGCTTATTAACAACCCTAAATTTAAATTTCACTCTCTCCCTCCCCACGTATGGAAATAATTTCAACCACTATATCTGCTTGGGTCACATTTGCGGAATATTTTATTTTTTTGCATTTTAAAATTTTTATTTACAAACTGCTACTTATGTTCCTAAAGAGAAGAAAAAAGTATCTGACAAACAACAATAGGAAGTGTAAGATTTATTTCTCTCAGAATGCTATCAAATGCGCTTAGAGGAAGAATCTTTGTACTGTTGTATCCTTCTTCAAGGTTACAAACCTCGATGATAAGAGTCTGAAGTTCAGAGTTTAGATTATATTATTATTATTATTGTATTTTATTTGTATTTATATCATTTAAGAAAGCAGTGCCTCAGTTTACATAAGCTGCAATAATGAAAATGTTTACTTCAAAACTGCAGAATTTGCATTGGGTAAATTTAGAAATGCTAGATAGAAAAACATAGTGTTTGAATTTAAGTATAGGTCACCCTGCAAATTTGCGTGTGCAAACATGTGATTAATCTCCTGCGTTTGAAGATAAGCATGTGGGAAAGTGTTTTGAAGATTGGGATGTAAATGTGTAGTTGCACATGGCTGTAACTTATACTCAATTATGTCCATTACCTGAAATTCTTTCTGTTGAGTTTACAGTGAATTCAGTCTTATTCCAGTTGTTAATTAAAATGCACTTACTGTGTTTTATTTGAATGTGCAGTAAGGTAACTTCTTAGTTGTTGCTTGATTATCCTGAAAATCATTTCTATAAATTGTCCAACATAAGTAAGGCATTCAGTCACACATCTTGCAGTACTGCCAGCTCCGGCTTGTTGCCATAAGTTTCACATTTGTCTTATGTTATGTTCTCAATTCATTTATATATTGTTAAACTGTTTTCCCTGTATAATTTTAATAATATTGCTGTTTAGAGGTTAAATTACATTTTAGGTTTAAGGACAGACACAGTATTGGAATAACAGATTTCAGAAAAACTTGTATGTTTGAAATTATTTCAGATTTACAGTGGGATTTGGGGATCTATTTAATAAAATTATTTGTATTAAATGTATGCAAGGGAATATGCTCAGAAGTGAGTATCTGCATTGTAGGGTGCACTTTTGCACTGGAAAACCCTTCCCCTTTAGTCTGTTATTTTTATTGTAAAATAACACATTACATTGGTAAGTTTTCAACCCCAAATATATTTTTCAACACAGGGCTCATGCATGTAAATTGTACTCTTCAAGTCATCAAATCATTTATTTTATCTTACCATATCTTTATCTATAGCTTCTCCTCTTATGGGTGCCCAAAGTTTTCCTAATCTGACTACAACTGGTACCACATCAACAGTGACCATGTCTACATCCAGTGTTACTAGCAGCAGCAATGTAGCTACAGCAACTACAGTTTTATCTGTTGGTCAGTCGCTTAGTAATACTCTAACTACTAGCCTAACATCAACATCTAGTGAGAGCGATACAGGTCAGGAGGCAGAATATTCTTTATATGGTAAGTTTCATTTTTAAATGAACATAAGCAGCCTTCCCATTAATGATTTTTCCTTTCCTCCCGTTGTTATGATTTTCTCATGTAGTAGTTTATTTAATGAAAAGTATTGAAAGTTGAGCTGTTCATGTGTTACTAGTTCTGTAAGGCAGTAAGTAAAATAATGTTAACATAGTAGTATGTTTTCAGGTCTTTAATTTCAGTAGTTTCTATCCCACATTATTTATGGCATAGTTTATTTAGGCGCTTAATCTTTTCATTAATCAAATGTGTTTAGTATCTAATGTAGTTTGTATATGAACCTCTAATTAAAATCAAAATGTTATTTCTCAGTGTTGTATGGGCATACTACATTCTCAGTGAGGTACCTTGTATTGCTCAGTGAATGAAAAGCATCCGCCTTTAGGCACGTTATACACTTAAAATAGTATATGAGGCTCCAGTTATCTCAGTACCATAATAGTAATTGCAAAAAAATGAAAAGAACATAGAAATTAAAATGACACAGAGAATGAAATTATATGATTTGAGGAACAAAATTCAGTTACATGGGCACTATACATCTGAAACAGACATTAGGACAGAAATTATTTGCAGGGTGTGAATACTGTGGAACAAGATTGTTGTTAACTAGGTTGATAATATCTAGGAATTGAGTTGATGAAGTCAAGAAAAACCTGGGCTAGGTAAGGGAAAATACGTCCTAATGTAAAGTTTACTGGATTGTGAGATGTTCTTGAAAGAAAAGATACTTGATTTGTTTAAAACTTGATTGGATTAAGATTGTGTTCTATTTTGCCTCTCCTATATAGCCTGTTGAAATTGCTTGCAAAATGTGTGGTAATTTCAATGGATATTGGAACTGGGCTGCTTAGAGGCAGTTGATTGAGATATCTACATATGCAATCTCCCTTTACTCTTTTAATTTTTAAGTCTCGTTTGATATTTTGCTTGGGTGACCAAACCTTAAAATATAAAGAACTGAGCAAGTAGAGTTAACTTAAATTTTCTGTTGGGGTATTGGCAACAATTCAGAGGCTGTTGGGGTGGTATGTAAAGTTGAAAGATTCATCCCAGTCCAATTTTTTTCTGGTTTTGGGGGGTTGATTTTTAAGTCTTAGTACTGGGTGGGTGAAACTGAATTTTATATCTGTCTTCAGCTTCTTGTTACAGAAATTAATTAGCAATTGAATCTTCAAAAACATCACTCTTAAATGTTTATTTTAAATGTCCATTACATGGTAATTTGAGGTCTGAGCCACACATTCTTAGTGGAAAATACATCACTAACCTGTTTTTAAAATTATTAAACATAGAATCAGACAGTATACATTTGTGTACCATTTTTTGTGATCTTTTGTAATTTACACTTAGGTTAAGTTTTAAATTTTAATTTTAAATGTAAATAAAATTTTAATTAAAATTTAAAATAAAATGTTTGTTATAAGCACATAAGAAACTGATCACTCTTTCTGATCACTCTTAATTATGCAAATGTTCAGTGCTTCTTTCGTTAGTTATGCTATTGACTAGACCCCTGGACTTCTTGTCAGGTCTATGCTTTTACAGCTTTTGTCTTATGCCGTAATAAATTTTTTCATTCTCTATTTTTCTTGTTTAAATGAGATTAGTTTTTTTCACTCTCCCCAATGCTCCTGTTCCTTAATTTTCAAAATCTTGCTTTAGAAGTTATTTTTGTCATTTGTTCTGTATGTAAATATATATATGTGTATGTATTATAGATTTTCTTGATAGCTGCCGAGCTAGTACTCTGTTGGCAGAGTTAGATGATGATGAGGATCTACCTGAACCAGATGAAGAAGATGATGAAAATGAAGATGATAACCAAGAAGATCAAGAATATGAGGAAGTTATGGTACAGTATAGTTAGCATAGATATCTTAATTGACTAACAGATGCATTAAAAATCCACAGATTTTTTTTTCAATATATGGGGTCCTAGCTATAATCTTTCCATTAATTAAAGCAAATGTATTTAGATTTAGGATTGCTAGTAAAGAGTACCTATCAATTAAGACTCTAAATGAAATGCCAAATTGTTATAATCATGTTACACTTAATGAGGGACTGCAAACTGAAGACTACTTTCTGAAGACAGTTCTTTGTCCCTTTTTCCCATTCTTGCATATATTTTGAGTATTAATAAAGGTGTTTTCTCATGCATTCAAATGGATGTGATAAAATTGCAAGACCTTACTAGATAGGACAGCTAACAGGACAGTCTCCTTTCTGTACAAATCTGATTGTACCAGCTTCAACACTTATTGCAGAGAAAAGTGTTTTTGACCACCAGCACACCTTGAGACCTTCTAAGCAGAGTTAACATCTTAAAAACAGCCTGGGAACAAGCTGACAGACAGGAGAAATGATGGGTCACTAGTTCACTGGCTGATGAAATGTTACAGCTTTGTGGGTAGGCAGCTGAATTTTATACTGATACAGTTCTGGGATGTGTTTAACTGTAGACCTCTGTTGAAGCAAACGGTAATAATTTAAGTATGCCAGAGGAGATATCTCTTTTAAAAACAAAAACCCCAAACATCCCCTTCCTGCCAAAAAAACCTCAAAACCAAATAAACAAAACAAAACAAAAAAACCCCCACAAGACCCAGGGGAACCCCACGTGGGTCTTACCTACATTATTACACTTGTTTCTTCTTTAATGCTTTGATGAATGCTTGGTCTTCTACCCTGTTTGAAGTGATCAGAATGGCTACTGCAAGGTCCAAGACGAAAAATATAAGACTTAGTTAATGCTTTACCATTTAAATGGAACTAGTACTGTTACATACTAGCTTTGATAATCTTCTGTGTCAATTTTAGTTTACATAACTGCTCTATTCCTTAACTAATTATTAACTTTTTGATGAAATGATTCTTTGTAGCACAATCTAAAAAACAACTATTCTTTTTTTTTAGGAAGAAGAGGAGTATGAAACCAAAGGTGGCCGTAGAAGAACATGGGATGATGATTATGTATTGAAGCGACAGTTTTCTGCTCTGGTTCCTGCTTTTGACCCAAGACCTGGTCGTACTAATGTTCAACAGACAACTGACTTAGAAATCCCTCCACCGGGTATGCGGACAAAATATTTGTGGTACTTGATCTTGCTTTAGGGTAGAGACTTACTGCTAAGGGCCAACTGGGCTCTGGGGATCTTATCACTGTTAACCAGTACAACATGCTTTTGTGGCTGTGTGACTTTTCACTGTTTAAATAAGAGTTTGACTTGCCAAGTATTATTGAGGGAAAAGTAAATTAAATGCTGTGTAAAATAAGCACGCTTGTGAATTTAACTCAGATTAGTTATAAATCTCTTAGTTATAAATAAGTCTGGTTCTACCTGCAGGGAATAACCTGTGTGTTGAGCTACTCAGAATAGCTTTGATTGGAGAGTGTTTGTTGAAACAGTCCAAAGCAGAGGCAAAAGGAAAGCTAATACAGTTACTGAGCAGTCTGTACAACCAGCAGCATAGCACCTGATCTTGTATCTTAGTTCATTCTTGTTTAGCAGTGTGGATTACAGAAAGGAATGCGTAGATTTAGCTTATGTGAAAATGAACTGTTGTTGATTTTGATGAACTGAAACAAGTTAACAGGATCAATATAGATTTCAAAAATTGCTGTTAGCTTTACTCACATAGGGAAGTGCTGCAGTTACAGCCCTTAGGTATAGTTCATAGTCACAACTCAGTATCCTCTCTGGCATGTTTGCAGGAAGTTGTCATACTTCCTTATTGAGCCACTGTCATGAATTATATATTTTGTATTAACGGCTTCTCAAATGATTTTTCACATGCAGGTACACCTCATTCAGAACTCTTGGAAGAGGTTGAGTGCATGCCTTCGCCACGTTTAGCACTTACTTTGAAAGTTTCAGGTCTTGGAACAACTCGAGAAGTAGAACTGCCCTTAACAAACTTCCGATCTACCATCTTTTACTATGTACAGAAATTGTTACAGCTTTCCAGTAATGGCAATGTGAAATCTGACAAACTCAGACGTATTTGGGAGCCAACATACACGTAAGCTCACAAGTTTGTTATTCTGTGTAGAGAACACTGTGACTGATTGGGAAATGGGTGTGAAACAATGTTAAGTTTTTCTTCCTCTTCTGTGGGAAGCAGTGCTAGAATTAGTTTTTCTTGCATTTACGTCAGGATGTTCTTCTTGATTTTTAAAGCTGGTGCTGTGACTACAAACCAAAAAAAAAGTCATAATCTCTGATGCTCTACTTTGACTTGTTAATAATATTTCACAAGTCAAGCAATTGACCAAGAGAGCAGGATTTGGTCTGCTTAGGGATCTGCTCGGAAGAATCCCATGGGGATATAGAGAATCATCTAGGAGAGATGATAGATTTTGCAAAGATCACTTCCTTCAGGCTCAAGAGCAATCCATCCCAATGTGTGGGAAGTCAGGCATAGGCAGTAGGAGACCTGCATGATTGAACAAGAAACTCCCAACAGAACTCAAAACATAAATAGGAACCATGCAAGAGGTGGAAGGAGTATCAGGTGATCTGAGAGGAATATAGAGACATTGTGAAGATATGTGGTTAGGAAAGCCAGAGCCCATCTGAAGTTGCATCTGGTGAGGGATGTGAAGGGCAAAAGGTTAGGGAACACTTTAAACAGGACATATAAGTCCATGAGACCAAACGGCATGCACCCACAAGATCTGGCCACTCTTGATATCTTTGAACGGTCATAGTGATTGGGAAACATTTTTGAGGACTGGAGGGAGGAAAGCAAGTGTCACTCCTATCCCCCAGAAAATGCAAGAAAGATACAGGCTGGTCACCCTCTCCTTCATCCCTTGAAATGCGATGAAAGTAATCCTGGAAACCATTTTCAGACAACAAAGGACAAGAAAGTCATTGAGAGTAGATGGCATGTATTTATGAAGAGGAAATTCTTCTATGATAAAATGACTAGCTCAGTGGATGAAGAGAAAGCAGCAGATGTTATTTTCTTTGACTTTAGCGAGGCTTTCAACATTTTCTTCCTTGCTGACAAAGTAATAAAGTATTGACTAGATAGTGTCTGAAAACTGCCTGAACTGCCAGGTTCAGATGGTTGTGATCGTTGGTAGGAAGTCCAGCTGGAAGCCAGTCATTAGTGGTTTACCCGAAGGGTCAGTACTGTATCCCAGTACTGTTTAACATCTACATTAGCAAACTGTACAATTTGACAGAGCAGATCCTCAGCAAGCTTGCGGACAAAACAAAACTGGGAGGAGTCAGTGTTGGACCAGATGCTTGTGCTGCCATTCTGAGAGACCTCATCAGGCTGATGGGAGATGGGAACTTAGCAGTTCCAGCAGGGGAGAAATAACTGTTGGTACAGGCTGGGGGCCAACTGGATGGAAAGCAGCTTGGCGGGAAAGGCCCTGAGGGTCCTGGTGGATATAAAGTTGAACACAAGTCAGCTATGCACCCTGGCAGCAAAGGTGGTCAGCAGCATCATGGGCTGCATTAGGAAGGTTGAGGGAGATGATCTTCCCCCTCTACTCAGCACTGGTGAGACACATCTGGAGTGCTATGTCCAGTTCAGGGCTGTGCAGTAAAAGAGGGACATGACACTGGAGTGAGTCTAGAAAAGGGCTGCTAAGGTGATTAAAGGGCTTAAAGTATCTGTTACACAAAGAGTCTAAGAGATCTGGGACTGTCTAGCCTGTAGAAAATAAAGGCTTGTGAGATCTTAGCAATGTGTATGAATACCTGATGGGAGAAAGTAAGGAAGACAGAGTGTAGACTCTTCTTTGTTGTGACAAGTGAAAGGAGAACAAAAAAATGGCTCAAATTGAAGTACAGGAAATTCTATTTAAACATAACATTTGAGCAGGGGTATTGGACTAGGACTCCAGAGGTCCCTACCAACCTCAGCTATTCTCTCTTCCCTAATTTGACCTTACTTGCTTTATAATAATAGACAGAAATTACAAGAGTATATGATTGCATGTATTTTTCATTTACTATACCAGTGTAACTTCTGCCATACTAGAAAGGTAACCTATATGAAAGCAAGAACTGCAGTAAGGTGGTTGCAGTTTTTTTAACTTCCTATTTCAGATTTGGGCAGTGCCAGTGTGTTGCACCTACTTTCCGAGTTGACTTTTGTCAAAAACTGTGTGCTGTAATAAAACTGCTTTCTAGTTAGAAAGCATAAGAAACAGTTGTTAAAGTATGTATCTCCTATGTTAATACACAGCAAACTACCCTAGAACTTCAAAATTTTAAAGATCTGGTGCATGTATAGTGAAGAACCTAAAGTTGGTTTGGGAAATTTGCACAATGAAGGTTGTTTCATTACTCAAACCTTGCTTAAGGAAACATAAATTAAATACTTTTCAAGATAAATGTTGACATAATGAAAATTAAATATGAGTTTAAGAACTTTGCTGCGTCAGGGTATCCCAGATGTTCTATGCAGCAAAGAGCAGCTGCTACTGCTGGTTTACATCATGTTATCTAAATGTCATTGATGTCTAACAGGTCAATGTGTAACTTCAGAATTTAGAGGATGTGCTATGAACATGAAATATTAACTCATTGTTTTAATATCTAGAATCATGTACAGAGAAATGAAGGATTCTGATAAAGAGAAAGAAAGTGGAAAAATGGTAAGGCTTTTATGATTTTGTATGTTTTAATGGCTGTTTAAACTAAAGCAAAACAAATCTTATTGCAGTTTTTTAAATGCTACATTAAAAAAACTAACAGTTTTAAATTAAAGGATATGAGTGAGTATATTTGTAAATGCATGCTCCTTTAAAAAAGACTATATGTAATGCATGTGAAATCTTAAAGACTTTACAATCAGGAAAAACCAACATTTGGTGGTTCCTGTTGTAGGGTTGCTGGTCAGTAGAGCATGTGGAGCAGTACCTTGGCACTGACGAATTACCAAAGAATGACTTGATAACCTACCTGCAGAAGAATGCAGACTCAGCTTTCCTGCGCCACTGGAAATTAACCGGCACTAATAAAAGTATTAGAAAAAACAGAAATTGTTCCCAGCTCATAGCTGCATACAAGGTATATGTCTGCATCCAAACTTTTTTATTATGAATGGCTGTGTGCTTTGTTTTGCAGCTTTAAAGATTGTTGTGGACGAGGAATATGACATGAATAGGAAAGTTGAATGTTCACATGCCAATATCAAGTTTAGTTTTTGCAGCTCTTTTTTAATTTCTTCTGTAAGGTATAGTCATATTAAAATGCATTTGAATCATGATTTGAACCATTCACAATTTAACTGAGTGTTGAGGTTAAACAAAGTAACCGTTCTGATTTTTTTCAAATCATCAAATTGGAGCGCCCAGTCCTAAATATATAGTAACACATGCAGTTTTCATTCTTAACAATTCTTTTTTTACAGGATTTTTGTGAACACGGATCAAAATCTGGATTAAGTCAAGGGGCCATTTCTACTCTTCAAAATTCTGATATTCTTAGTTTGGCAAAGGAACAACCTCAGGCCAAAGCTGGCAGTGGGCAGAACTCCTGTGGAGTAGAAGACGTTCTTCAGTTACTTCGCATTTTGTATATAGTTGCCAGTGACCCTTACACAGCACGAACTTCTCAAGAAGGTAAGTTAGTCATCTAGCAAAGCTTCTTAAATGTTTTAATGAAAACAACATAAGGAAAAAATTTTGTCTTGATATTTTCAGAAGGAGATGAGCATCCTCAGTTTAACTTTCCACCAGACGAATTCACAAGCAAAAAAATAACTACGAAGATTTTGCAACAGATTGAGGTATTACTTTAATGTATTATGCACAATGTATATATATATAAAATACTGTTTTTAAGACTATTATACTCTTGCTTACTTTGATTGTTTGAAATCATTAACGTTTTTGCCATTTTGACTTTTGAGTTGTTTCCTGCGATGTTTACTTCCTTATATTTTGGATGAGTAAATTCTGTAAGAACAGGCTGGTCTGAATAAAAGCGTACCAAGAAAGAAGTTGTAATGGAATTGTATCTTTTGCTCATGAATAATAATTTTTTTTTCTGCACCAAACATCAGTGTTACCACATACGTATGTCTGCCTGATGATATTGTAACAAAGGCAGTTAATTGTGTTAGGGTTCACAAACGTTCTGTTGTTTATACGTTCTACATACAGCTTTCAAAAACAGCATTTAGAAAACGCGTTATTGGTACTACGTCAGATGTGTTAAAAAGAAAATTCAAAGATGTAGTTCTTCACTAGAACTACATTTTCTTTAACAAAGATTTAAAGAAGATGAAGATTCTAAACTTGCTCAGTTCTTGTGGGCTTTCAAGGTTTATTTTTACTAGAATTAAATTGCCCTAATTATTAATTAAAAAAATAAATCAGTTTTTCATTTTCTCTTAAAGGCTGTACAGGCACCCTGAATATCTTTGTAGTAATAATTTCTGCAGTCTTTTTTAATTATACTTGTATTTTAGAAGGGGCTGTAGTAATATTTTAGTGGGGATCGTCCTTACTACTACCAACTTTCTTTTGTGTCTTCTCTATTGAGGAGGTAGTAGCTGATCACTTTTGGATAAAATTCAGAAGTAATTCTCTCCAGGTAAATGTATACTCAGATCTCCCGACAGTCCTTTGTACAGTACATATCCCAGAGATATACTACAGCTTTTAGTGTGTTTGTATCAAAGCAGCTTGTGGCCATTTTTGAGCCCTAGAAATTCTGTGAACTTTTCATTCATTCCATTTGAAAACAAAACAAACAAAAAAAAGTAGCAGTTGCTGAGAAGGAAGAAACTTGCTTAAGCAAAGGTCAAAACGCCATACTTGGTGTATTGGGTGTGTATGTACTTAGTTACAAACTTGTTGGCACATCATAAAACTACAGCCTAACATTAGAAACACTTTATTTTCTTTTTTTTCCCCTTGCATTAAACTACAGGAACCGTTGGCACTAGCAAGTGGAGCTTTGCCAGACTGGTGTGAACAGCTAACAAGCAAGTGTCCTTTCTTAATTCCATTTGAAACAAGGCAGTTGTACTTCACATGCACAGCATTTGGGGCATCAAGGTAAAAAAAAAATCAGACTGTTTCATGGGTTTGGGGTTTTTTTTTAATATACTATTTCAGGAAAATTCCTTTGAAGAAATTTCATTTTTTGGTTTTAGCTGAAGACTTGCTTGTGTACCTCTAGCTAGGTTATCATATCAGACAGTAGTTTGGCTGAGGTGCAGTTCATTGCATAAAGGAGTAAGAAACAAAACTAAAAAATTCTGAAAAGAAATGTGAATTAAATGTTTTTTGAAAATATATACCAAAGCACATATATTTTATTTTTATAGTTCCTTAATATTTTGATTGCAGCAGTGATTATCTTGAGAGTATGTGGACAATGTAAACCTTTTTGCCAGCTTACTTTTATGTAATGAGAAGGAAGAATTAGTTTTTCTGTATTTTCTTGGCCGTTTTTTTGTTTGTTTGTTTTTCCAAAGAGGAAGAAAAGTGTAAACAATATGGTTGCGAAAATTGCTCTTGTGTCTAATACTTAGTAGAAACATCTCATGAAGAGTGTAAAATGAGGCATTTAAAAAAAGAAGAGAAAGGAAGAGAAGAAAAGGTATTGTCTTGCCAGACATCAATTTAAATCTTAGTATGGGAAAATTTAACTTGTACGGAAAAATGGTCCAGAAGACTGGACCATGTTTATTTGTTGTTTTGTTTTTGTTTTGAAAAAAGGTAATGCTTTAGAAAAACTGTGTTTTAAAGAGATCCTTCAGGAAGCATTGCATGGTTTTTACTTGGTAGGTAAAGAGCTTTCTTAAGCTCTTAAAATATTGGAAATGGTTTTTAAAACTTATATACAATGTATGAACTCTGTGAATACATGCACACATGTGTGTACACTGTCTGTGTCTGCCATGACACTTGACCATACTTGCCGAACAACCAACAGATGGTAGCTTTGTAGATAGTTTATTGCTGCATAGATGACAATACAAAGAAGAATTTCAAACCTAGACTTCATGTAAATACCACTACTAAAGGTGGCTGTTCTTTCTTCACTGGTATGCGTCTATATGTGTCCATATGTGTATGATTGCACTTCAGCATTGGTTCTGTTTCTCTAACAACTATGTAAGTAAGTAAATCTTTCTGTAAAACTTGGTCTGTATCAATGGAATTATGTACAACTGCCTTGCAGTATATAATGGAAGTTGTAGTGAGTGTCTGTAAACAGTTTCGAGCATCTGTGATTAAAAAGTGCTACAGTAAATGCTGCCCTCTGGTCATTCCACTGTAATATGAAAACTAAAGTAGTTCAGATCAAGAATTGTGTGTTTTCATTGGTACTATCCATTACATGTGAAGTTATGGCTAGCCCTGCATAGTAATTAAAAATTACTTACTTTGTGTTGCTTCATATTTTGAGTTTAGCATATTTAGGCATTTCAGATATTTCTGAGAAATACTTTTGTGTATAACTTAAAAAAAATAATTGAAGGAAGTAATTAGTACTCAACAAGGTAACTTTTTCTTAGCAACTGCTTTTAAGTTTTCATGCTGGTAGGCATCAGAGTTTAAAAAAACTGTTTGCTTGGTTTTTTTCCAGAGCAATTGTATGGCTACAGAACAGACGTGAAGCCACTGTGGAACGAACAAGGACCACAAGCACAGTGCGACGTGATGATCCAGGAGAATTTAGAGTTGGACGGCTCAAACATGAAAGAGTGAAAGTCCCGCGAGGTGAATCCTTGATGGAATGGGCAGAAAATGTCATGCAGATTCATGCAGACAGAAAATCTGTTCTAGAGGTAAAGCATATCTGCCTAGCAGAGTGAGGTTAGCTAGCTATTTCTAATGTACTGGCCAGGATATTGAATATCCTGTTCCATAAGCAACACTGAATGTTTCAGTTGGACTTTGTTTTATTATTAACATTCCTTATGTTCTTATAGGTTGAGTTTTTAGGTGAGGAAGGAACAGGCCTGGGTCCTACCTTGGAATTTTATGCATTGGTGGCAGCAGAATTTCAGAGGACAGATTTGGGAGCTTGGCTTTGTGATGATGACTTTCCAGACGATGAGTCTCGTCAGGTATATTTCAATTTGCATTTTAAACTGAGTACTTGTATAAAAGAAAAATGAGCTAGATATCTGGGAAGGGAAGAACCATGTGATCAGTGAACAGCCAGTCATCATCGTCAAGAATGACCACTCTGCTCCACAGCTTGCTTTCTTACCTGTTTCCTTTTTAACAAAAAAGTAGAGTATAAGAAGGTAAACATCACAAATATATAATTAAATTCACCTTTAACAATATCAACTTTTTCTGTGTCTCTTAAATCAGGTTGATATTGGTGGTGGATTGAAACCCCCTGGCTACTATGTACAGAGATCATGTGGACTCTTCACAGCACCATTCCCACAAGATAGCGATGAACTTGAAAGAATAACCAAACTTTTTAATTTCCTTGGAATTTTCTTGGCTAAATGCATTCAGGACAATAGACTTGTGGATTTACCCATTTCTAAGCCGTTTTTTAAACTCATGTGTATGGGGGACATAAAAAGTAACATGAGTAAGTTGATATATGAATCCCGGGGTGACAGAGACTTGCACTGTACTGAAAGTCAGTCAGAGGCTTCTACAGAAGAAGGGCATGATTCCTTGTCGGTAGGAAGTCTGGAAGAAGATTCCAAATCAGAATTTATTCTTGATCCACCAAAACCTAAACCTCCTGCCTGGTTTAATGGAATTTTAACATGGGAAGACTTTGAATTAGTAAATCCACACAGAGCTAGGTTTCTAAAAGAAATTAAGGACCTTGCGATTAAAAGGCGTCAAATTTTAAGCAACAAAAGTCTGTCAGAAGATGAAAAGAACACAAAACTGCAGGAATTAATGCTGAAGAATCCATCAGGTTCAGGGCCTCCACTTAGCATAGAGGATTTGGGGTAAGAATTTTCATATTTATTTATAAATATGCAAACAGTGTTGTGTTAGAGACAAATGTCAACACATACAATTAAAAATGAAGATTTCTTCATTTTAAACAGTATCATTGTGGGGAGGAATCATTAGAGATGCAGCAAGATCCGGTTCGCCATCTGTAGCTATATTCTTGTTCCTTAGTTTGAGGAGTTTCTCTTAGCACTTGCTCAGTTTTCTAATGTCTAAACTTAAATGTGCCTGCACTGCAATGACATACAACACTCTAGAAATGCTCGAACACTTGTAAAGACCTTTGGAAAAGTGTGAATCAGTAATTTCCTTGCTATGGTAACTACTGAAATTTATCCAGTTTTTTGGAGAACATTTAAAGAGGACAGATTGAAATTTCAGATTGTGTTGATGGGACACACAGTGAAGTGTTTGAATCCCTGATAAAGAAAGTATCTGCTAACTTTTAGCAAATGTTTAAGACACAGAAGTGGTCATACCTGTGTAAACTTGTGTCAGGAAGTCATCTTTTCTAGTTTTAAATTATTTCTTTTGAAAGAACTAGTTTTTCTACCATTAATATTATGGGTTATTTGTTAAAATTATGCTGTGCCACAAGGATTGCACAGTCAAAGTTCAGTAATTGTTTATGGCCTTGCGGATGTTAGCACGGCTTGTTATAGAGAGCAGGCAAGTAGCACCATCGAAGGACCTGAATGTCTAATATGTTAAATGGCTCTATAACTGTTAGTGCTGGAAATGAATGTAAAGGATTTTTTTGAGTTTTTGCACTGAATTAAACAGTTTGAGTAGTCTTGAAGTTGATAACTTAAAAGATATCAAACTCTGAAATTTTCAAGGGTTATCAAATCCAGATAAACAGTGGGTGAGTTCACACATGTGGATACCTTAGATTTGAAACGTGTATTATCTGTGTAGTGCATTACTAATTGTAGTTCTGTACTGTGGTACCACTGTTCATGTATATACAAAACTATCTACAAACATTGGTTTGAAATGTCAGCTGCTTTTGCATGTGGGGTGCAGTTTATAAATCTAGTGTATTGCCAAAAGCCATAGCAGACTTGTTTGCAATGAGTAACTGTCTTTGTATTTTGAAGTCTAAATTTTCAGTTTTGCCCTTCGTCCAAAGTATATGGGTTTACAGCTGTGGATCTCAAGCCAGGTGGTGAAGATGAGGTAAGGAAACAATCTGCCTTCACAATTTAAACAGCAGTCAAGCTTTTACTGTCTCAGCAGTGACTGTAATGCAAAGAGAATTCTTACAGTATTTCTCTATCGCCTTTGCAGACTGTAACAATGGATAATGCAGAGGAATATGTAGATCTCATGTTTGACTTCTGCATGCATACTGGTATACAGAAACAGATGGAGGCATTCAGAGGTAATTTTAAGTATGACAGATTATATATGTAGTTGGGTGGACTGATTGGTGTTCAGGCTGTGCTGGTATAAAGAGATTGGTAGAATGGCTTTCAAAAGCAAACTTTTAAATTAAGTATGCAATATATAAGATCGTAATTTCATAAAACCTTTGCATTAGTTATGCTGTTTTTAAACTTGAAGAGGTTCCATTTACCTTAATTAAAAAACTGTTGATTTGATTTTGGTTTGATTAAAATATAATTGAAATGCAGAAGTTATTTTATAAACATTCTTTTTACTCATGTTTATAACTGTATCTTGTGTAAATTAAAGATGGCTTCAATAGAGTCTTCCCAATGGAGAAGCTGAGTTCCTTCAGCCATGAAGAAGTTCAGATGATTCTTTGTGGAAATCAATCCCCTTCTTGGGCAGCTGAGGATATCATCAATTACACTGAACCTAAACTGGGATATACACGAGATAGGTACTTACATTCTGAATGATTTTAAAATAGTAGCTAAAAGATACATTAGGTGACAGAATGTCCAGAATGTTCTTTAGATGAAGATGCCAAACTGGATGGGATTGGTGGTCACTGAAGAGTGAGTGATTGTCTAAAACTGCAGGAAATAGCCATGGATGTTAGAACAGCTAGGTTAGAAGGTACTTGGTAGTTTTGTGATGAGAGAGATTAAAAAAAAGAAAAAAGTGAACAACTAGTGAAAATGTAATCGCGGGTAACACAGGCTATTAAAAATAGCATTTTAGAGATTTTACTTTCATTTTTGGTGGTGGTTATAATTTCTGTTCAGTTAGGTATAGTTATTTGTCCCTTATTTCTTACTTTCTTCTCTTCAGGTGTAGTTAGAAAATGTACTATTCAGGGAGCAAATATACTGGTGACTGAGTATCAGGAGCTGGTCTCGATGTTTTGGGGTTTGATCGGTTTGGGTTTTTCTGCTTCGGTAGCAAAATGTTCTGGAACTGTGTTAGTACAAGGACACTGAAGGATCCTAATCAGCCTAAGATGCTGTGTGGAGTGATTCTTCTATCGACCCTGCCCTGCATGCAGAGGTGCAGCTGAAATTACAGTGCCCAATACCCAAGGGCGTGTTTCAGCAGGCTGTGCTTTCTTTATGCCTTCTCCTCCCCATCATTCCCTGGGCTGGTATGGATGAAAGCAGCAGCATCTGGAGGATTCATTGAAGATCAGTTGTAGTCTGTTACATTTTTCCTATGTTTTTTCTCATGAGGGTCTTTTAACAGGATAGAAATTAAATCATATATAAATTGAAGTGGCTGTATACTGCAGAAGTTGGTTTCTTCTCATAGAATAGGTTTGAGCTCTATCTACTTCTCTACCCAGTCATATGCAAGATACTAGAATAACACTCCAGGATAAGTACAGAGAAAAGTTCTTACTTACCCACATTTTTCCATGTAATACTCAGTAGGGAGACTAAGGAAGTATTTTTATGGGTTTTATGATGTTTATTCTTAACTCAATACTCAACAGGCACTAGAATCTTAGAATGATGGCTATGACATAACTAAAGGTCATCATTGTACTGTCTCAAAGGAAATTTAAAAAAACACTCTCTTCTAATGTTATAATAACTACTAATATTTTATTTTAAGCCCTGGATTCCTTCGATTTGTGAGAGTCTTGTGTGGTATGTCTTCAGATGAAAGGAAAGCTTTTCTCCAGTTCACAACTGGTTGTTCAACACTCCCACCAGGAGGACTGGCAAACCTACATCCTCGGCTCACTGTTGTACGCAAGGTATGGCTTCTTCAGGTTGCCCTTCAAACTAGTTATTTTGGCTTTTGAATTTAATCATTGCTACATTAGGAAATTACACTGATTTATTTTATTTCTGTTTTAAATTCATTACACTATACTGTGCTTTCAGTACTAACCTCTGTTTCGGGTCTCTTTGACTTCGTATTTGAATATAAAAGAATTAATGTACATACAAAGTAAATATATTTCTAAGTTGGTCCGTAGCTTTCCTGACATTGCTGTCTCTTGACAACTGGTGTTACATATGCAGTAAATGCCATGAATTAGAGGACAACTTCTAACTTCCATATCAAGTGCTATGAACAACTGCAGAAAAAAGTATTTTCTTTTCTTCAGGTTGATGCTACAGATGCAAGTTATCCATCTGTGAATACATGTGTGCATTATCTCAAGCTGCCTGAGTATTCTTCTGAGGAGATTATGAGAGAGCGTCTGCTAGCTGCTACAATGGAGAAAGGCTTCCATCTCAACTGAGCCGCTGACAACAGTATGGGACATGAGAAAGTGTTTTTGATACTAGCAAAGCCTCTTGTGTTTGTGTGCAAAAAATATGATCTCCACGCTGTGCTCTGATGAGACTTGCCTTTTTTTTCACCTGTGAGGCTTTAGGAACATGTGGAATAAGTTTGTTAGCTGCTAATGACAAAATAAATCATTGTAACTACACAGCCAGCAAGAAATTGGCACAGAACACTGTGTGATGCTTCAAGGGCTTGCACAACTGGAAATTAAGGTGGTTCTGTTTGACTGTTCCAAAGAACAGATCATCAGATTTTCAGTGTTCACTGATAAAAATTTCTAACAGTGTATTTGTGTAAAGTTTGTCATTTAATACCTTGTACACTACAGTTGCCATCACTGATCCCTGTTTTGCTGGCTTTAAGCTAACTGGTCAGAAACTTGCTTCCTTAAAACTTAGAGTTAATGGGCATCTCCAGCTTTTTTCTTTTTTAATGGTGCCTGCACTATCGGAGTATTTTAGTGGGTTTTTGCATATAGTCATGCACAACCTTTTTTTTTTTTTCTTTTTTCTTTCAAGTGGGAATATATTTTGATTTCTCAAATGCCCTGCTATAAAGATCAAATCCTTAAGTGTGTTTGTGCAGCTCAACAATAAAGCTATTAAAAAACACTGGTTCCTAGTGCAAGGCACACTTAAAGCAAGTTTTACTTTTGGTTGTATTTTCTTTGTATATTATAAACATTTATTTAACTTGTTGCAGTTTGAAGTTTAAAAAAACCACCCAATGTGTAAGCTCAAAAGTAATCATTAAAATGTTTGCAACATATAAAAATGTCTCCTCTGAATACTTATTAATACTTATGTTACGAAATCTCCATACATGTTCTGAACAATCTGTTATACTTTTAAACCATGAAAAAAGAACTACATGGCAGTAATTCACGAACTCATCGATGTTCTCAGATCTCTTCAAAATTACACACTGCAAGAACTAGTCTGGCAGGGATAACACTGCACATGGCAGTTTTTGGTGCTTTTCAGTGGGCCCATGTGACCTGAGGTTATAGTTCTTCATTAGACTGGAATGAAAACTGGGTCAGATGATGCAGCTGATTCAGCTTTACTTGAGATGCAGTGCCTCTCTTGGTTTCAGCATGTGGGGAGGTATTTATTGCTAAAAAGTAGCTTACGGTAAGATAAAATGAGATGCTAATACGTCTTTAAAGATATTTAAATAGTTGATACCAGAAAAGAAAAAATATTATTGTAGTTGAATATGCGTGATAAGTTTTGTTCTCTGCCAGTTCCCTTTGGTAACAGTCTTCGCTTGGACACTGCTGAGGGAGGGCTTGCCAAAAGATTCTGCCTCACACATATAAATGGGGTTGATGCCAGATTTCTTTTCATGGCATTATTCATAGGACTTCACAGGCCTCATATCTGAAATTTCCCCCAGTGCAAAACTGAAAGAGAATCTTCCCACACACACACACTCTTGTGACTGTTGTGCTTCAGCAAAACAGTTGCATAAACCTTGTGTACAAGTGTCTGCTCCAGATCCCGTGTCAACTTGTTTTGCTGAATGTGTTGTGATTTTAAAGCTGTGTCGACTGTTCTCCCACACAACACTTCACTCTCTGCTCCTTAGACCCTGGTTTCTAGGTGCGATTTAGGTGTGACTGTTAAGTACTTTCACACATAAAGCTCACACATGCATTTTCACTATCGAGTTATGCCTAGTGCTGGTGTGGAGGTTATGAAGGAGATGGCTACCTTAATTCTAGAAAGCTAAGTGAAAGTAAGCTCAGATTGCTGACTCTTCAGTGACTTACGGCATAGCATAGAGGTATGAATCAGCATGTTGTATGCATTGTGAATACAAGTTCATGTAGCTGCAGCCTCCTACTCCAGAAGGAAGATCTGTTTTGGTACCTAGCTGGTACTGAGAAACTTGCATATCTTTTGTTACTCATCTTTTGTACACGATTTAATCATGATGCATGGACAGAATATACAAGAGAAAAAAAACCACTGGTGAGCCAAAATAGAAAATATTTTGTGTAATCTATGAAGCCAACATGACAAAAGATGATAAAGCTTTTTATTTTAATTTATTTTAATGTTACTTAAGTGTCAAATACTTCTAGTCACAATTTACACAGTACGTGAGAATACCAAATACATCTATACTTCTGTTAGTTACATTTTCTGCCGTAATCATGACTTGAAAAGCTTTTTTACGGAGGATAAATCTAGTTCGAAAAGTCATAGAAGTTACAGACCTTAAATTTACAGCACGTTTATATGAAAATAAACAAAGTTGGTGCTTAAAAGAAGCATTGAAACTCAGTTGAATTGGTATTTCTGTATTTTCTGTCTTCTAGGTCTGGCACAAAGCTACGTAATTCTGTGATATCTGGATGGTTGTAAGTTTCCATTACTTTATCCCCAGTTAATTTTAAAAAATGTTGACTGTTCTAGAAAGATTTCTGCTGTGTCAATAAAGCTGCATCTGAAATTAAAGGTTCCACTTTATGTTTAGCTGGATCTTTCCATTAGTAGGTAGGGTAAAGAAGAAACAGGAAATATTTTCCAACTAATTTGAGTATTGCATGAGTTGATCTTACGGCATCAGAAAAGTGCTATTGGTATGCTCTTGATGGTTGCACCATCTTTTGTAAAATGCTGTAGTCAGTCTTCCTAGCTTTCTGCCACTTTGTCAAGCACAAACAGAGGGGCAAGAATTCTGTTCCTGTTTGTTTCCACAATGCAGCCATTTAGCACCATTTCATCCAAAATGATGTGCACTCGATCCAAATTGAACATAATCTAGAAACATTTCAAGTTAAGTATATTTTGAACAACATGAAGATAATTCAGATAAAGTCTTAGGCACTTTAGTCTTTAATCAAAGTTAAAAAACTAGGTATTTATTTATTCTAGTTTATTTGGCTGTTTATTAAAATAGAGCTAGGCAAACAGTTCAGCTGACACTTTTTTCTGGCCACAGAGATGTCAGAAGTTTGTAGCAAAGCAGTTAAACCACCAATAGGATCCCATCTTGGGAGATTACCACATAGTAGTAAAAGAAATGTCAATTTGAACTTAGATGTAGGGTGGTAATTTTACCACACATTGCTCAAATATAAAATGTTATCAAGGGCTAACAGCCTCCTATGTGAGGATGCAAATATTCTGCATTTCTTAGTAAAGTCATTCTTAAAATTTGATTCTCAAATATAATTTTCCTACCCTAAGTTACTAACACTATTTATTTGACCTGCTTGAAAATAGCTTCCTAAGAGGAACATGCTGATATAAATTGAAGCATTGATGTAGTAATAAATCTCATAAAGGAGAGTAAAAGTAAATAAGTGGTTCATACTTAAAATACTTTCTAAAAGATATTTGTAATCTCTAACATTCACCTAAAGGAAAATAATCTGAAGCAATATGAATTTGTACTGTTGTGATACATGAAATTTGTCCATAACCATACCTTATGACAGGCCTTACTCCGGTACTAAGGGCTAGGCGTTCTTCTGCATATATTGGTGTCTTGTGTATCCACTGAACTACTATAAAGGGTTACTTAAAGAAAAAATTCGTATGTTGCCATTTATCACCATAACCTGATATGAAAATAGGCTCACAGCAAAAAAGCCTGCTGGGTACATCTGTTACACGACTGACACACATACACATACAGAGGCATAAATAACCTTCCATCTGTCTTGCTCCACCTCTGGCTGGACTTCCAAGTGTGTTCTTCTCTGCGCTCAACAGATCACTTTTGCCTTAGTTTTGTTCCTTCTAGTTCTTGCCTGTGTATTGAGTACTGCATGGAGCTAGCAAGATACAGTAACTTCTAAATACACCTTTCAGCACTTTTTCCCCCACTTTTGTAAGTCTCTTGAGTGCCTTCTCTGCCCATTATGCTATTTCTGATGCTATGGTTTGAGCTCAGGAAGAAGTCCTTGTATTTATGCTAGACTTCCATTCTAATCAGTGGAGTTACAAGAGCCAAGTTTTTGAAGGCATCAATGTTTTCCTCTGCTGAGTGTGAAAACGCTTACTCTTATTTTTTGAACATGACTCGGGCATTTAAGAGGACTGCGCTCTCTCTCACAAGTCCTAGTGGATCTAACTACAGCAGTCAGCTCTACTGCTCTGCCAAAGACCAGGAACAGTGGGAGTACTGAACTGTGTATGACAGCAGCTGAGGAGCCACATATTTGTATGTGTGTGTTTCTCATAGGTGGTAAATGCAAGTGGTGGGGAGACAATACCTTAAGCCCCTGAGATGTAACACTGCGAACTTGTCAAAGTGGTCCAAATTCAAGAAATGGATTTAAATTAAGTAATGTTGAACATACCCATGCCTAACTTTATAGCATCTGCCCTTGAGAAGGGAATTCCTTAATCTGAGTTTCAGTCTTATTTTCCCTGCAATGAGTGGCGAAAGCCAGACCCATCAAACAATTCACAGGTTCTAGAGAACCAGGGCTGAAGCCAGGACTTGGGAATGCAGAGAGAGATTTTACTGTGATCCTTTCTCTCGGATTCAGAAGCCCAAGTCATTATTTCAGGTAACAGTGACTGGCTCGGTCTCTTTTAAAATGTTACAGCAGAGATGCTGCCTGCCTGAAGTCTGTAGAGGAGGGAGGCTGAGCCTGTCCTCAGCCTGGGCCCTTTCTCCGTGGGCAACCTTACTTGAGCTGGTAGCAGCTGCACCTGCTGCCTTCTACTTAACGTCCTCCTGCTGTCTGTAGAAGTTCTTGTGTATGATGGTCTAGCCTGGTGACCAGAGAAGCTTAAGATTTTGTCCCTGTCTTAGTGATTGCTTCTACTTCATACATTAAAGCAAGAAGAGGAGCACAGAGTCTCTCATGTCAACCTTGTGTGTGCCCACCTTTCTAAGAGATGAAAAGTAGAAGCCTGGACTTGGTCAGGCTGAATTGTATGATGACCCTGCGCAGTAAAGTTGATGAGAATTCAGCTAGCAGGCTGTCACCTTCCTCTGCCATTTCAAATTGCTGTGAGTGCTCTGGGCTGCACTCAGTGCAACTGTATATTCAAACAGAAGGGTAAGCAATTGTGTCACTGCTGCAACAAATGCACTCTGCTTGCACGTCTAGGTGTATCTAGTAGCAGAATTCAGGCCCCCAAATAACTTTACTACTAGTTACTGTTATGTGAGGAAGAGAAACTACAGCCATCAACAGGATCTTGAGTATGTCTACAGATCATCAGACAGCTTCTAATGGCCTAAGCTTAACCACCTAATTTAATTCTAAGTTGTATTTTAAATACCAGACTTCTTCCTGAGTCTGACCGTAGGCCTAAATTGCTTTTGAAAATCAGACTCATGCCTTTCACTACTGAGGAGCAGTACTGTCCTTAAGACTTCAACAGTTTCAGTTTCTGTGGTTCCAGAGACAAAGGTAAATGATTTACTTTGGCAGATTTAAGACTCGAGACAAATTTCTTCATATATATATGTATATTATGTATCTTCTATACTTTTCAAGTAAATTAAGTCTTTACACAAACATTTTAATCTGTGAAGTTAGGGTTTCTTTATTCCAGCAATGTGAGAATTTTTAGGAAGACAGCTCTTCTATTGCTGTTTAATTCACCTCTGACACTACTCTACAGAAGGCAAGAGGATCTGTTAATGAAATTAGATAACATTCCATTCAGGTTTCAACAAGTGATAAAGCCAACTCCTCCTGGCTTTTAACACTCTACCACTAATTCATAGTGCTCCAGTTCCCACAGCAGAGCAGGAGCTCCGGTGTCTCCAGGCCTTCCTCTTCCTTCGAGAGTCTCAAGGATCTAAAATCCAGAAGACTGGATCAACCAGGATCAGTGTGATGCAGCAATGTGCTACTCCTGCCTTATTTTTCTGCATGACCTTGTTTGAGAAAACACTTAAAATGCTTAGCACTGCCCTTTCCCCTACTGCATTTCCTAAAGAGCTATTAAAGGAAAACTGCACACATACCAATAAGTATCTTGCTGCTGTTCCACTCAAACCCAATATGGTTAAATGAAATGTCAATTCCCTTGCAAGGCCATTCTAGGTTATTTCAAAATTAGCCTACTCCATTACAGGAAACTTAGTGGCCTGGTTTCTGTCCATGTTACCTTTTAATCTCTCAGTCAGCATTTCAGAACCAGTGCATTTACCTGCAGTTTGAACGGGGATACTAATAACACCCTGAAAAGATCTCTCATCTTGATTTTGCAAGGTCTGAAAGCATTCTTTACTCTCTACCCTCAACCTAACATCCCAGCTTCTTGTTTCCCTTCCCACCCCCATTTACCATGCTGTTTTTCACAAACAGATTGCAGAGGGAGGAACCTTGGTGTTTTCCCCTTCCTGTCAGCCTCATGACTGTGCTCTATGGTGACACCTCGACATACACACACTGCTTGGCCATTCATGTCTGAAAGCCCTGCCCAGTGAAGGATCCATATCTCCAAAACTCAGCAAGGTTCATCCTCGCCACCTGCCACTCATTTGGCAACTGACCCCAAATTTCAGGATTTAAAGCCCTGAAGTCATAGATCCATATCCAGCCGAAAAGCATCGAAGCAAACCAGTTCTAGCAACAGGAAAAAGTGATATTTGGGGTGTGTGCTGCCCTGTGCACCACCCAGAGCTGTCATTTAAGGTTCTGCTTCCAGTAAGAGTCCTGGCTGCCCACAAAAGAGGATTAAGGGACTTTCACTAGCAGAGGCTAACAGGCATTTTTAAACATGTGAAAGAAAGCATGTATTAATCTGTGCATTTGTAGATGAAAGTCTGTAATAAAAGTTTTCAGAGCACCCAGATGGGAAATACTTGTAGGTTGTTAGCCGAGGCAAAAGGTGAGCCCTCACCGGCTTTGGTTTGTGCATTTCAGTCACTGCTGTTGTGGCTGCATACCCAGCAGTACAGGGAAATGACACCTACCACAACTGGTACTTAAATGTTATGCTGGTTTTTGGTAACTTTAAGAGCTGCCAGAGTACTTTCTACTCTCACAAAGAGTTTTTACGGCACACATGTGCTAGGAGGACATAAACGTGACACAGTCTTGTGCCTCCTTCCCTGAAATATTATATAGGTAAGCAGGACAGAGGGGAAGGAGAGGGAAAGAAAAAAAGGCACATTTGGGACTTGCATGTGATAAATAACTTCTTCACATAGAGACATTTTAAGATACCTGAAGATTTTCCAGGCAAGTAATTAAGGGTGTGTACAAGCTTAAGGGATGATAAAGTGCAGCCAACACCTTGTGATCAGGTAACACACCCAGGAGTACAAAGAAAAGCTTTGTAGATTACAGCCTGGGTACTTAGAAGGCAGATGTTTTGCTACTGAATATGCAGCATTACAAAGCTTTGATTTCCATCCTGGACGTTCATCTTCAACTCAAGATTAGTTGGAGTTGCTTCTTTTTTTTAATCTAAAGTCACACATTCCAACTTTATCTTTGCTAACGTTTGCTTTAAGTAACTTCTAGTCTATCTCATGGTAGGCAAATTTTAGGCACTGAAACTCATTTAATGCTTTCTGACCATTTCTTCCTCAGATGACTACACTGACATTAAATAGGAGCCAAATGGTGCCTTCAAATTCTGTGACATTTGCTCCTACACTAAGGTGGATTTCTGGCAAAGTTTGAAATGTGGCTTATCTACCTGATGTGGGTATACATCCCCTACATCACAGACCTAGAAGGAAATACTTCCCTTACTAAACAACGATTTTAAGCTAATCCTTACAGGTTTTCATTTCATCCACTTATTTTACAGTACAAACTGAAGTGTATCCTTATTCCCAGAATAACTTAATCATTCAATTTTCTTATTTCTTAAATGCACTGTATTCTGAAAGTGTTATTCCATGAGGAGACTGAAGAATACAGTTGATACACATTAAGTATTCCCTGTACCAAAGCTTTATATTTATCCTAGGAACAGCAGCAGCTAGTTGCAATGGAATGTAATGTTTTTTTTGGATGAAGACAACATTCTTCAAATGCTTGGTCCTGAGCACCCTGTCTTCCCCCTCCCCTCCCACAAGGGGAACATAAGTATCTGTTTCATCCGTAAACTAATAATGTATCTTCAAGTGAGCTTTGCTTCTCCAGTTCAGGCAACAGAAAACCCAACTTTTTGCAACTTTAGAAACCCCCATCCTTACCAGCATATCGTTCCCTACAAAGCTGCTGTGGCAACACTTGTGTTTTTATAGTCCGTCATTACCACACAAAGAAAGTACCTTCTACACCATACAAGCTGGAGTTTTAGAGCTACAGAAAATCCCACCCCCTTACTTCATACACAGATGTGAGGCTCATCTCATGCTATTAACACATTAGAAAGCAACACCATTAGGACAATTTCAGTACTTGTTCATTCAGCTGGCCCAACAACACTACATGCAGATATTTTAAAAGCAAATCAAACAACTTTAGAAATGTTACATTATTCCATCCTACGTACCCTTAAGTATGTGACTGACTGACTCTCAGAATTAAAGTGGACATCATAATGGCCAAAAGTTTTACAAGTCACATATAAAAGCTTCTGGAAAAACCATGGCTACTCTAAAGTAGTTGCTTAATTGGCTAGTAGCTAATCAGTGTCTACTTGTGCAGTATGCATGAGATCACTTTGCAATTGTTCATGCATTGTTTAGCTTCACACACACCGATGTCACACATACACATAAATAGTATGTTTGGGCAGGATTCAGGCTGGACTCAGTCTCTGCCTTGTGCACAAGGTGCTCTTCCTGACAGATAACTCCAGATTCAGGCCATGATGCACACCAGGGCATGGGTGCCCTGGGTGAATTTGGGTGTTTGGACCTAAATGAAAGCTGGAATCCTCTACTAGCAGGAGCTGCGTGGCCAGGAATGCTGGGGTAATGCACTGTGGAAGCTTTAAGAATCAGTGGGCATCCTGCACACTTAGCATGGACTCTGGGAACCTTTCAATTGCATAATGTTCTCAGCCTTTAGATTTAACTGTGATTTGCTCTCTGCATGTGTGTATAGCCTTCAATGATTATGATGTATTTTTAATGTTTGTTGATTTAATGTAATTTCCTAGTATTTTTTTTCATGTTAGTAAACACTACTTTCTATACAGAATAGCTACACTTTTGAAATAAACTTTCTATGGGTCTGTACACAAAAATAATAGTGCAGAGACAGGAAATCATGACCGTCTCCTGCCAGATACTCTGTATACAAAGACTCTGTAAATACTACTTGGTGCTCACTGTTACAGACCTTCAGACAGCATTTCCTCCATCAGATATTTTGCATCCAAGCTAACTGTACTGAATGTAAGAGTTAGTTTAAGACTATTTGGCAAAGGAAATGGTTTAATCCCAGGTGGGAATATTATTTTACACACTATGAAAGGCATATTGATGGATTATTGCTTGCACTGCATTAACATCTGTCTAAGACACTTGTAGTCCAGATCTTATATTGTTCTTCTGGGCCTACAGCTCAAGCTGTTGTCAAAAATAAATACAACCCTGAACAGCCCACTTCATCGTTAAACATCTGCTTTGCATTTATCGTTGAAGGTATTTCACTTCATTTCAACTATGTTAGGTATCCTCTCAACTTATGAAAAGATCTTTTTCCTAAATGGGAGAATTATATTGTACATATATAGAACTACAGTGTTTTATTTTAAAATTGTTCCTGAAATGCATACCGTATAAAAGTGCATTTCAGAATGGAAAAATTATGTACATCATTCACATGTCATACATGTTGAGGAGAGATGTATCATACACGAGCTTTTCCAGTATTATTTCCAGTACTATCAAATAAGATAGTAACAAACACTCCTATTTCCCAAACATTTATATTCACACCCTCATGCAGACAAGACCCATGTATAAGATGAATTTGTACAGGAGTCATTCAGACAACGTATTGTACCCATTGCAAATGTTAGTGTGAGCATTTAACTCAACTAATCTAAACAGTGCAGACTAGCACTGTATGCAGAAGCTTGCTGGGTATGCAGGAGCCTTTCTCAGGTATTAAATGAGCCACTGGTAATAACTGTAAGTAAGTGTGTAACTCAGAAAATTCCTCTGGGTATGAAAATGATGACCAGAGGCAGGCAGAATTTAGAATCACCAGTACTCCAAACAAGCTAAGATAAAAAGATTACTGAATAGGTCAGGTTAGTCTCTAATCCAGCAAAGTATGCATAGCTCTAAGCCTTAACTATAATAACTGAACACAAAAACTGTAGCTATACAACCTCTCAGAGACCTTAAGAGTCCCTTCATGCTAGAATTTCACTATTGGTCTTTTATAATATAAGTGAATTTAGGAGTGTTATATTAGTACCACAGTATATTGTGAATTTCAGGAAGGAAATACAGTGTATATACACATACATACAACTATGCTTAAGTTCAGTAAATGGGACAGAGTTTCACCATATGTCGAGCATTAAAATATTTACAAAAGTGAAATCAATTACTTCCTTTTGTTTTTTCCCAGTAAAATGAGGACAATTACAAGAAAAAATACATAATTTTTCTATGTACTTCATATGTACTAACTCTTAAATAAGGCAAATAAACTAATCTAAAGTATTTTATTCCAGGGTGGCAGCTGTAGTTCAGGTGTATAACAGAAACCTCTTTGTACCAGTAGATCAGCATTTAACCAACAACAAACAAGAATAAGAATTGCTAGAACAGAGTGAGCAGACAGTGGGACTGGAAGAACTGAGGATGAATATGACTGTTTTCACTACATTTTCCTGGTTTAATTTGCTTTGAATTCAGTATTGTATTTTATTTATTTGCTATTTGTGTTTAATTGTTTAGGACTGTATTTTAGCATTTACCATTTGTTTGTATTTGTTTTTAGTTAATTTTTAAAATACAGCTGTGTAAGGGGAGGGGAAAGAAAAAGGTATCTGTGGCAATGCCTGGTTTCCTCAATTTCCTCCTCCCAGGCCTTTCTCTCTTTCCATTCATATAGAAAGTAAAATACACCTAGACTTTCATGAAGCAAGATCAAAGTGCAAGCCTGATCTTACAATGATGCTACCGCTATTGGCTCAAGACACAGCTGTAACATTCACTTCTTATTATTGCAGTCATTTCAACATCTATTTTACTATAAATTTAAAGAAAGAAGTAAAACCCTGAAGTAATAATTAGTTAAGCCTGAAAGTTTCCCCATGAATATAACTTTCCATGTCTAAGTGTTAATGGTACTTAGTTCTCTCTAAGCAAGCTTCCCCTGTCTGACTTTAAATGGTACCAGGCTTATCTTAATGACTGAGGATTTAAATAGGTGACTCTCATGAACATCAGCCATGCTTTCAGAAAGGTGCCAAAATGGTGCTACTTACTGTAAGTGCAAAATTTGTGAAACCTCTGCATTTTCTTGACTGTTTGACAGTCAGTGCTATGAAGACAGTATGAACTGGAACATACACCAAAAAGAGATAGACAAATGGATTTCTGATACTGAAAAGGATACATCTAATTCACTCTGCAAGGAAAAGAGATAGACAAACATTAGTTACAGTTTGACCTTTCATCTCATAGTCATTAAACGTTACACATCCCTTTAGAGGATAAAGAAAATCTTCAAAATATAGATACAGAATTTTAAGGCGATTCACAATTACATGTTTTTTCATGCAACTTTTGATGTGTTACCTGCCTGCATAACAAGAGCTAATGTTCTGAAATTTTTACATAGAAAAACCCACTGAGGTCACCCACAAATAACAATTTGAATATACACAGTGCCATCTGAATGAGTGGGTGGAAACCCAGCCCCTCTAATCATGGCAACTCCAGCCCTACAGACTCTCTTCTTCTGCAAAAACAGGATGTTAATGCCAAGTTTACAATTTATAGAAACAAACAGCTAAAGTGTTGCTGCAGATCATTTCAACAGCAAACCTAGACATTGCATACACCCATGGCTGTGGTAGCTGTGGCTGGATATATTAGGAGAGGAAAGGCAACTCCAAGCTTTGGACCCTCAGCAATTCTAACTATTGCACCAGCCCCAGCAACACAATTCTTCACATAGTCACCATTCCCCTTGTAGTCTTGGCCTGGGTTTACCCCAAGTAGTTTTATTCATTTAAGCAAAATGTCTGAGTTAGAAGCTCCTGTGGTATCTCTGCAGTCATCAGAAGACATGGGTATCTTTAACAGTTGACTTGGCACACTTGAGGCGTGACTCACTTTCTTGAGATACTCCTCAGTCTCCACTGCCAGTAACAGGAGCTTAGGACGAGCAAGCTTCTAACTTAGGTACTGCAGTTAAATGTCTAAATTTAGAAACAATTAATCACAGCCTCAGCAGTTAAGATCTTGCACAGTTGGGGTGGAGCTTCCCCAGTATCTGCTGAAAGAGGGAACCTTTATCTGCTACCAAGGGAATTTAGTTTGTTAACGTGGTTTCCATTCACAGTCTAACTCTGATTTTTGGCAGAATTCCCACTGGTGAAATTGCTACTACTTCTGTGGTCTAAGGATGTTCTAAACTAGACTAGTTCTAGTCTCCAGGCCTCCACTGAGTGACTCTGTGATTCTTCATTTAGAAATTTTTTTATGCATCGCAGAAATTCTATTTTAAGAGCCTGATCAGTTTAAATTTCCTCAGCATTAAGAATTAGTTGAAAACATTGGAGTATGTATTCCGAACAGTATGCGGAGTTTTCCCTGGGAAGCCATTATAAAAGTGAAGGGGACTCAGAGTTACATCTCACAAGCAACTTTGAAAACTTGCCCCCTAATTCTGTTAATGTTTGTTCTGATTTTTGAATTTAAGCTCTGTAAACTCCAATAGATAAAAATAGAGTGAGAATGTTTAAAGCTCACAAGCCTAAAAATAATAGATGACAGAATGTCCTTCTAGAGCAGGACAGATGTTCTTTTGTTTCCCAGAGTTTTGTCTCCGTTGTCATCATCACAATTTGGGATTGTGCTAAAATTCTGCAAATCCTAAGCATTAATCCATAGAGTACAGACTTGTACTTTCTCGCTCTGTGGTTTCTGCCAGAAACCCCAGCTAGAATTACAGGTCTCGTCTTCAGTGCTCTGTCATTTATCATGTTATATACTATTAAAAATACAACCACAGAATGGTATGAGATTTCTTTAACCACCCCCCTTTTTGGTTCCCTCTAGTTTCAAACCTTAAATGCTATGGAAAATACAAAAAACTCTGGTATGATGAATTCAGCAAAATTCTAACAACTATCAGTGGCTGGGCTATATATATGCTCAAAGAATTATATTTACTACATTTATATGTGTAAGAAATACATCTATTTTTGTTCTGCCTCAAGTGAAGAAAATAAAACTTGAGAAGTCGTTAGCAACTATTAGCTCAATTAGATAAAGAAGATGTGACTAAATTTTATTGGCATTCCTGTGCTGCAGGATCAAATTCCATTCCTGGTTATCACTGTTAGGTTGGGACTGCAATCATAATGATAAGAGACAAATTCTGGATTTAGTACAGTCAGAAAGTGATATACTTAGTACCAGCAGTTTCAACAGGCTGGTGCAATGTTAATTGAGATAACAGCCTAAAACATTTGCCAGGCATCTAAACAGTGAAGGGTGCAGATGACTCTTTCAAGCATGTCTTGAATTCACAGAGGGAGCTCTGCCATGTGGTACTAGGACTGGGAAACCAGTTACAGACCCTATATACTGATCTTTTCTGTGTATAATTAACAACATAATACCCTCAAGCACATGGACTATGGAGTGAGCTCTATCCAGTCCTCTTTTCTGAGAGGGATATCTAACACATTTCAGCATAGACAAACCGACATTGTCCTGAAGTATGATTTCAGGCAAATTTGTTTATAACAAGATTATTACAAATCCTGTATTAAATAGCATGTGTTCTAACCAGGATTATAATGCTGCATTTTCAAACTTTGTAAAAACAAACAAAAAATCTCCCACCAAAAAAAGGTGCAGTGTCATTTTAACTGGAGCCATGTTTGACGTTGAATCCTTAACAAAATGTCTGTCTATAATAGCTGTTTTATCAGATATCAACTGTTGCATGACAGCAATATGGGGAGCACAAGTACAGACTGGCTTTTGAGGTTTCATTTGCACTCCATAACTCTGATCTTGTTCAGTGAGAGTGATGTCAGCTCCCTTCTTAATGCTTACACCATCTACCATGAATGAAGTGCATTTGGGGGATGTAATGCTAAGAATTGCAAAAAAGAACTGTAAAGAAAAAGCTCTTTATTTCTTTGAAATGTATAAAATGTCAGTGACTATTTTAAGAGTAGATAACCCAAAGAACCCCTGAGTATAAGTATATAAAAACATACTTTTCTAACAGAAGTATTTCTGGTATTCCTTGTCTGATGATTTATAACCCACGCACACTTTTACTTCTCTGAAAAATCAGCTAAAACTGGGGGTTTTCCCACTTGCTTTTTTTGTTTTGTTTTGTTTTCACAGTGGTTATATCCATGCTGAAGTATTCAAAATTCTAAATGAATATGAAAAAAAATTCTCCTTAGATTTATTCCCTGAAATGACATATTCACTAAAATTTTGAAAGAGAATATTTCATAATAGATTCAAAGTCTCACTCACCACTCTGCTAAAGTATTTGTCCAAAACTTCCACAAAATTATGAATTAGTTCATATACTGCCATCTCATTCTGAAATCAAAGTAAATTAAAAATTAAATTAAAAATGTGAATGTTAAATTGTTAGAAAACATAATAGTATCCTTTGTGTTATTTCAGTTTGTGGTGTACAAAAAGCAACTAGAAAATATAGTAAGACCTACAATAAAGTGCACAAGCTCAGGACACCACAGCGAGAGAAGGTGTGGTGACCCAGCGGAAGGACCCAGAGCAGGCAAGTGCACAGGGGCAGAAGCTTCAGACCAGCCACACCAGTAAGCACTGCAGTGCCCAATAGATTTGTCTCTCCTGGGCTGCTGCCATCCCACTGCACCCTTGATCCACCATCACCCAGGTTAGCTGGACAGATACAGGTAAGTAGGCTGTGCTGTATGGATACAGGTCACTATACCCATGCTGAAGTCACTCTGGCCAGCTGCAGCACGGAGCCAGGCTATGCTGCAGCAGTATAGATGTTATAACCCTGACTTGAAGACACTGTGGTAGTCAGCAGCTGCCTTCCACACCACCTAGTTCAGCTCTCCAATAGTTCACTTTGAATTAATTTCTGAGAACTAAAATTAATTGCTGAGCACTAAAGCCCTGCAGGCTCAGCCTGAATGCATGAAATAATAGTAGTTGTCAATTTTCAGATACTTTTTTTCCCCTTTTTTTAAGGATACAGTAAGTTGGCATCTTCCTAGCTGACAGTATGGGAAGTTTTACTTTGGCCAAGGAGGTTAAAAACAGTGGGCAGTTGGGAAGTCACTGCAGATGAGACAGCTGATCTGGCTGTGATGCTAACATTTGTTGAGAAACCTCACCCCACATAAATTTATGTTTAACCAAACATACATTTAGAAAGCAGAATCAGTCCAAGGCTCAGGAAGACTGCCTCATGATAACAGTTCAGTCTACTGCTATAGACTGAAGTCAAAAGTATTGCATTTTCTTTTATACCACTTTATATTTCACAGAAATAAAACTGGGCTTTTTTTGCAATGACTCCCTGGAATTCTCCAATTGCTATTGCAAAATTCCATACTGGAAGAAGACTTGAACTCTTGCCTGTGCTAGTCACCACAAGCTTTCATTTCAAGAGCATATATAATTTCTTACCTCTGTCTCGTTGATTCCAACGACTACGAAAAGGGCTGCATACTGTCGGTACACCAGCTTGAAGTCCTTGTACTCAATGAAAGAGCACTAGGCAGAAGCAAAACGAGTCAAATATAGTAGCCGCTTTTTAAGCGTATGACAGTATTAAGTACAGAGTGCTCCAAGAGCCTGAGCTTTCATGTTCATAACCCCCACAAAGAACAATGGGTTTCCCAAGATCCACCAAACAACTCTGACTTGAAAAAAATTTAGTAGGGTAACTATTACACACAGCTTTTCACCTACTGGCAGAAAACATGCTTACACTTTTTAAATGGGAACACTAGGAGATACAGAACTCAAGTGACTTGTTCAGGGTTATAAGGCAGACAGTACTTCCCCTAAATCTTCATTTGGAAACACTTTCAAAGGAGACAACCTGAAAGTCATTTTCATATTTAGAAAATGATCGATATTTTTATTTAAAAATTAAGAATATTTGACTTCCAGCCCCAGGGGGAAATACCCATGTCTTCCACAGCAAGAGAGGAGCCAGCAGATGGTGCTGTTATAATGTGCTTTAGAATATGCCACCAACTTTTTTTTAAGTATCATTTTGCCCAGTTCTCGAAATGGCAGCATATGTTAGTTCTTTTGGTCAAGTTTCTGTTTGGAGAAGCTCTTGCAAGAGCAATATGGAGGAGGTTAATTTTTTCAGCCACTGTCAAGTCTGCAAACTAGGGTGCTTTATAGGAACTGCTATTTTTTTCTGAGGTTTTCTAGAATGAAATATGTGCGGACCACTGTTCCAAGGACACAAGTAACTAATGAAAAATAAAGAAGCTGACTTCAGAATACAAACAAAAAGCTCCAGTCACAGTCACAGGCAAGTCACGGATTTCTACTCCAGTGCAAGTCAGTGTGCTCAAAGGTTTTGCTAAGTTTGGTACTTTTCTTACAGAACCAATGGCTCAACTGAGTGAGTCGTGAAAATCTCAATTTTCATCTAAGAATTTTCCAACTTCTGAGATTTCCTTCTTGCAGAACATGGGAACATTTTTTTTTAATAAAAATGACTAAATCAGAGGCCTAAAAAATTTGTGTTTCCAAAACCTCCTGTGTTTCAGACAGTAATTTCATGATTTGGAATCCTCTCTCATAGGTTTTTTGTTTAAACTTGGAGCTGTCAGTACTATCCCTACTACCTTCCAGCAAAGCAGCAGTAATATCTCTCTATTGATGTCTACCAGACAAGCAATAACAGGATAAAATAAATTCTTCCTGGACTTCTGAGCTTCTTCAAACAAACAGGAGGAATCTTCATGACAGTGATACACAAAACTCCAAAATCTCTGTAAGCCTCAGAAAAACATATTTATCCAATGCAGAATAACAGTTCAACTGACTGAACCCATAATCTAGAAACACAACCTTTGCCTTCATGGGTGCAAATGAAATAATGACCTGCAATGGAAACTGATTTGTTTTTTGAATTAACAACATGAAAGATGTGAGATGTTGATAAAATAAAATGGCTAGGGGGAAAATTACAAAACTTACCTGATCCTTTGAACGGGAGAGACAGCTCTTGATTACTTCAGCTTCTAGCATTGTCCGTTTATTAATTTCAACATGCTCATAATATTTAGAGAGCCTTGTTTGACCTTGTTTATTTACCATAAGAAAAAATTTTATCATTTCTTGTTTGCTGATCCCAGTGGGAGATTTGAATATGGGGTGCAGGAATCAAGAAGAATATTTCTGATAGGAAAAAAAAAATAGCAGTATATATAGGAGTTATAAAAGACTTTCCAAAACCTAGCCAGTCCAGATCTGCATGTATTTAAGACTGAGTTTATTGCCAAAACATAGAATATAGGAAAAAAATCTCTAATCTTTTGCATGTATCCCATGAGTAAAACTCTGGGTTTTTTCCCCATACAAATAATCACAAACTATCTAATAAATAATAGCTTTCACATTATCAGGCAATTTAATTTCTTTGTAGGATTTGGGGAATTGGAGGAGTAAACAATTACTTCTTAAAAACCATAAATCTACTCACCATTTTCTTCCCGCATGCTAACTGGTTTGAGAACATTGTCAGAAATTTGCCCAATACCAAAACATATGATTAACACAGCCCATAAGAGCAAAATTGGCCTGAGTGCTTTTTTTTTTTTTGCTTTTTTTTTTCCTGACTTGTATTCAACAATTCCATTCATACCATTCTGACAACAGATTCAAGGGAGAGAGGACAAAGGTAAATGCACAAGCCACAACACATGACCATTTCTTTAAGGCAGAATGTGAGCCTCCTAAATATTTGGGTATCAGCAGTATCAGCACAGATCTTGAGCTGGACCACGGATGTATGACGGGATCTTCACTGTCAGATGGCAGCTTAGGCTGACATTTACAACTAACTGGGAGAGTACCATCTATAAAATAATCTTTTCTGCATTGAATAGGTGGCTTCTCTTTTTTTTCCCCATTCTGTTTTCATATTACTGCTTGGAGTTGCACTAAGAAGCGATGTCTTAATAATGACTTAGTAATTTTCTGATACAAACCTTCTAAGAAGTAAGGATAAGAATGAACAACTCCTTCCAGCTCAGAATGAGGCACTTTAGCGAGGGCTAACTTCACAAGCAAAAGAAACATAAAGTTTTAAAGCTACTTTAAAAGGGCTGCGGTCTGAAAGAGGAACAACCTAAGAAATGCTGCCCATTGTTTTAATGAAAAAAAATAGCCAGCTCGAGCACAGGAGACCAAAAGCTATGCACGTTGTTCCTACCAACTGCAAAACATGTCTGTCCAAGCTGAACAGACAATAACAGCGACACAGACAGCTTTTCTTTTTTCTTCCTAGTTTTATGCTTCATCTTTGTTTTTGGTACCGCTGAAGCATGAATTCATAGCCCTGTTTTGAACAAGTTGTTTCCAAGCTATTTTAATAGTTTAGTCATAAATGGTGCTGAGGAGCCTAAGTCCTGTTCTCAGAAACCAGCAAGCTGCACAAATCCATCCTGCAAGAGTAAAAACCTGATGCTTAACATGTCTGCAGATTTTCAAGTGGAACCTGAGAATGGGAGGACAGTAAAACTATCACAGGAGCACTGACAGAGCTGTGGTACTTTGAGTTACTGTTAAGCGGTATAGAACAGAAAAAAACATACAAAGAATTGATATGTATGGATCCTATTGCAGGATTGGCCTCTAATCCTAATTATCCCTTTATTAACTTAATCTTTCTACATGGCTAATCCCTTTCTGATGTTATGACTATCATATCTGTGTGTATTCTTATAAATGGCCTGGACTGTTTTACATATGAAAATGCATTATACTTTTTTTTGTTTGTTTTAATCCTCACAAATGCTCTTACCCAGAATAGATATTAAAAAAAATGAATCATGTTGTAACAGAGGCAGAACCATAGCAGTACTCAAATATGTTATCTGTAATTTATGAGACAACCGTTACTCGGTTTTAGAGCAGATGATCAGCATAACTGTAAGAAAGAACTCCACTAGTATCGCAAGTAATTTCTGTATGTTCTCACCAGCTCCAAAGATTACATATAAATGGCAGCACAAGCACACAGTTTTCTGAAGAAACATTGGAATAAATTTACATGTACAAATAATAATTTTTTTAAGATTTATGAAAAGCATGCAAGCATAGCCATGGAATCTGACTTTGAGAATAACACCAGTGTTAAAAACTACCGTAAGGGCCTTTTAATTCCTTTAAAAATAATTCTGAAAAAAATCACTTGTAAAAATAAAAATATTTGCTTGCACAATTTAGGCAAAAAAAGGAAATTACTCAGTTTTGTTTCTAACAAAGTTTATTTCTTCTCCTTTCATCTTGGCTTTCAGATACAGACAACATGTTAAAATTAGTTTCGCATATATAAGATGTAAAGAAAACTGTTAAGTATAATAGACAAACAAAAAACCAATCTGTGCATGTTGATGGGTGGAGAAACTCCCATTCCTTAATCAAGTTCTACATATTTGAGAAGCTACCTTTTACGATCAATAATTGGTACTCATGAAGATGGCTCCCTTGTGATACAACTCTTACGTGCTTTTCTGTGCATTCTCACACACATGCCTGCGTGTATCCATGCACATACACACAAATTACGATGCTTTTATGCACACAGAATCAAATGGTTCTAGGGAAACGGCGACAAGACGCAAGCCTTTCATATCTCTGCCGTTATTTTGCTGATTTTAGTAATGAAAAGTCATTACTATCTGAAGGCTGTTTGTCAGAAATGAATAGGCTGTCTCATTCCAGGTCACTGGACAACTATCTGCATCACAAATGCGCTTAGGAACAGAAGACTGGAAGGGACTATCCAGATCCCGATGGACTGTCAAGTCAGCTCTCCCCATCACAGTCAGCCATGCATTAGAAATTTTGTCCAGAATAGCCTACCATGTATGCTTCGTGCATACCCGATCTACAAAACACCTGTGAAACTCTACAACAGAATGAAAACTCCCCAGAAACAAAAACCTCAGGAGGTATCGCTTGGGAAAGATGTGGAAAGTCTTGAAATTGCAAACTTTCCTGCTAAAGAAATTACCTTCTGGAGCGACTGAGTACCACTCTCCTTCATTTCCTTTACAAAATATTTCTTCTGTAAGGATAATTTGGCATGCACACAAATGACACACAGTTTAACTACTGTGATTTAAATACACGTTATTATAGTGTGTTAGATCTCACCCTCATTAAAGTATCTCTCGCAGATAAATATGAGAGAAAACCGGTATCGTGGTTGGCCTGTATGACTCCCACTGGCAGACTGATGGAGTATGTAGTTGTGGATGATTTATAATGTGATGGCTTTAACTTGTTCTAAACCAGCACACACCAGAAGACTAAGGGCTCATGAAATGCCCTCATGTGGATCATGAAGACATGGTCTCATGAAGTGAGATGCTTCTTAATTCTGCTGCCCCCAAGCAGGCTTACACCCCCTGCCCGCACAGGTAACTCCAGCCTTGTATTTCAAGACAAACTGAAACCTGCCCGCTTTGCTTCAAAATGCTGAAACAGAAACCATGATGGTTCAGGAACTGCTTCCAGGACGTGCAGCTCTGTAGGCTGCATAACCGCATGAGACACCTCAAAGAAGCTGTCCCTGTTTGTGAGTCACACCCCTAAATGCTGTCTTTTCAGATACTGGTTGAGACCTCTTAAGAGAGGCAAAGCCTGCAATACCTGTTTTGCAGACAAAAAGGTTTTAAGCCTCCAGCATGGCCAGCCCAGCAGATTATACATGCAGTAATATAAAACAGATTTTAAATAAATCTTAATTACTTCTCCAGTAGATACAAGCATTCAACATTAATTTGTCAGATTTCATCAATACTTATACATACTCTTGACACATAAATTATAAAAAAAAAAACATGATCTGAGTTTGATAGTTCTTGCAGCACAGTTATCATTCAAATTGGATGTGTGTCTCTCACACCAAACCCCCTCAACTCAACATCCACAGATCTAGAAGCACTTCGGTTATTGCCCTATAACAATGTTTTGCAACATTCCAGGGCTCTCAGCTAAAATGTAAATAAGAGATCAAGCAGCAAACAAGAAATGCATAACTACATTTTTAAAGAACTGCTTCACCAAAAATTAAAAATGCTAGATAAGACTATAAGACAATAATTTATTGCACTGTCCAACCCAAAGTTGGTTTTCTGGATGGAGAGGTCTAGTTGCCCTTTAGGTGTGTACTAAATGTAGAACAAAATGGGTTAAACTGGGATGAAAGCATTAGTCAAAAGAAAAAAATAACAAAATTGTAGAGGCACAAGCAGGTGACAGCATGGGAACAAATATTTTTGAGGTATATATTAGGCTATTGAGCTCCCTGGCTACGAATTTATCGTACATAAGTATATAGCAAATGAAGACCACTCACATAATCGATACCCTTGCTCTTCATATTTTTGTTTGGAGCATGGACAGGGCTTTAATAAAAATCACATGCACTGTTATCAATACTTATTCACAATAGTAATAGTTTTTGTATTCTAAATCTTATTACTGTACACATTATAATTCATCCAAAGGTGAAACAACTAAGTCTACGTGACTTTAAAACAAAACATGGTGTTCAGCTTCAGCATCAGGGATTTTTAAAAAAGCAGCTTTATTAATCTAGGGAAGTCAGGGAGGAAGGAAAGAGTAAAAAAGTTTTCCTTTGCTGTTGAGTTGTCAAAATGCTGGCTGAATATAGTAATGGAATTAAATTGCAGTAACTCCCATATACTCAGGAATGAGGAATGTCCCGTAAGATTGGAGCTAAACAAAAGGCTAAGCTGGTTACGAGGTAAGTCTTAATTTTTAGCAGTGATTTGATACTGTCAGTAGACAATGAACAAAACCAGCTGAGGTGGAAAGGAGTTGGATTTTGGTTGGCTAATCTTTACGGAACCAGGAAAGACTGCAGGATGAAATTTTAGTAGGAAATGATTTAATGGAGAAGAAAGGAAGGACTGGACAAACCAACTGAAATATCAATACATACCTGAGGAGAGATTAATAGAGAAAGGAAACACCAGTACTTAGACAAGCAGTATTTATTTTTTCAGTGATTAACAGAGTTCCAGCTCTGTCAGTAACGATCCCCGTTTAGGAAACATTCCATTCTTTTACTGAGTACAGCGTGTAACTACTTTGGAGAGAGGCCGACCCGAACTCCTGCCTTACTCGCCATGGGCGGCCCGCAGATCATTTCCCGCAGGCTGCGAGGGTGACTGTAACCCTGCGTGCCGGAGCGGGGTTTCGCACAGCGCGGCTCCCCCTGCTCGCCCTACGGCACCGAGCGCAGCCCTGCTCTCACGGACGGACTGACCCGGAGCAAGCCAGCCGCTGACCCCCAAAGCCTTCCCCGCCCGGAGCGGCACAGGCTGGGCCCCTGCCTCTCCTCAGGCAGGAACAGGCCGCGCACGCCCCCGGCACGGCGGAGTGACCCTTTATTTACGGAAGGATCAGCCAACTTCCACAGACAAGCCATAAATTGCAGGATCTGCTCTAAAATCACCTCCTTCCGGGGCAAACCAGCGCACCGCTAAACCGCGATGCGTTTCAGCGACTTAAGCGCCTCAGCCCCCGCTCTGCTGTTCGCCCCCCGGCTTGGGCCGCAGACCCCGGCCCGGCCGCATTCCCGCGGGCGCTCGGCAAACCCGGGGCGCGGGGCCCAGGCCCTCAGCCGCCGCCGCCCCCGCTGCCGC
>VZRW01005714.1:68213-164768 GCA_013398125.1 Aegotheles bennettii
GCGGGGCTGCCGACCCTCCTGGCCGGCCGGCAGCGGCAGGGCGAGCTGCGCCGTGACAGCTGCGATCGTCTCCGGGCACAATGACTCCGGGGCTCTCCGGGCCGGCGGCCTCCGCAGCCCTGCGTGCGGGTCATGGGGAGCCGGAGCCCGCGGGCCGGCAGCGCTGGCGCCTCCCCGAAGCTCAGCGGGCGGGGGCTGTGGGGGCAGGGAGGGTGTTGCGAGGGGAGGGTGTGCAGGTAAATCTGGAGTGAAGGACTGGGCCAGGCGCTCTGGTTGGAGACAGGTCGAGCGTGTGCTCGCTTCTCCTTCTGTCTCGTGGTTTTGGCGATCCCGCATGCGAGGAACAAGCGGTGAAGAGCAGTGAGGAGCTGGTGGGTCTCTGCAGCACGGTCACTTTAATGTACGGAAAAGCATGAACAGGAACAAAAACTGAATAACTTCTCAGAGTAAAGAGGAAGTGTTGGAGTTCCAGTATATAGCTCTCTTGCCACTAATGTTTGCTTTTAGTAATAGAAAGGATAACTCTACTATTTACTTTTGCACATAAAAATAAAACCATGCATGGACTATTACAAGCCTATGTGCAGGTTACAAAATCCACTGAATGTGAGGTATTCCTATAGGAGTCGTCATTCCTTTATAGAACAGGAATGTACACAGTAACAGTTAACAGACATTATTGCTTCTGAAGAATTTTTGGTGATTTTTGTATTGAGTGAATGTTTACTGTCTTGAAGCGGCATTCCATCAAATTGCACTGTAATTAGGGTTGTTAATAGCATGCTACAACAGCAGCCAACATTTGCAGTGTATTTACTTTCAGAACCAGGAACTATACCTGAGCCTGGGCTGTTCTTTCAGGACTTCTCAGCTCTGTAGTAAGCATGTAATCTACACTATTTCTGCTACAACTATAATTAAGAAAAAAAATTTAAAACAGTGAGGGAAACAAATGAAGAGGTTTCACTGTTTCCTTCACTTGCTGCCTGTCTTAGCATTTTAACCCTTGTAGAACGGCTGTTTTTAAATTCAGTTTGGTGGACATTGGTGGGTGTTTTTAGCGGAGAACAATTGACTGTTGTTTTCTCTAGTGTCTAACTTATAAACACAGTGCTACATTACTAAGTTGCTTAGTACCATTAATTAGCAAACAAAACCATCTTGAAATATTTGGTTTATGTATAGACTTGTTACTTTACAAGGAAGTACCACATTCTGTACTCCAACATAAATCTCAGTTTGGGGACTATGAAAGCTCTGTCTGACTGGAAAAGTGCTGCTGTGAACTTAGGTGGCCTCTGGACACCGTGATGTGTTCTTGCTAAGTCTGCTGCTTTTCCTTGTAGTCACTGTTTGTAATCCATGACCATGCTGTTTCAGTTGCTTATTTCTGAAGGTGCTGTAGTAAGTTCTGACCCTGGCTGTGTATGTGTTGATTCACTCTACCTTGTGTGTGCGTCAGGTCATGGGACAGAGATAGCATAGTCACTGCACAGTGCATATGCGTGAGGAAGCCCGGGATAGAAGAGGCATTACCTTTGGATTTTAAATGTCAACCTATGCAGTGGTGAAGGCTGATACAGGAATGTGTTGAGAATATTTTTGGAAGAGATGTGTTTACTAGGCCTGCATTTTTTTTGTTGTTCTGCAACTCAAGTTGTAAAGTTCCAGTATATTTTGTGACTAGTAGGGCCTTAAGATTTTGGATCCCAAACAACAGTTTTTTACATTGAAACTGCTGAGCATGATACTCATCTGTGTATTGAAAGGGAAAAATTAGTTCTGTAGTATGGCAATAAGTAATTAATATGGAATTATGAGGATTGGATTGTTTAGATGCAACTCTCCTCATGCAGGTAATTTCTTCCTTCAACATCACAGTAAACTCTAAACATTGTTTCTCAGTGCTGGCAATTACAAGTTCTTTCTAAGTTAACTAATAACTTTGCAAATGATACTTCATAAAAAGTATGTGGAAAACAAAATGACCTAGCAATACATGTGATTTTAATTACTTGTTCTGAATTTATAACTTTGATTCTTCCGGACAGTAAGATACTTCCTTATCTGCTGTATGAAATTAATAGGACTCCTGAGTGATATTCCCACCCACTCCCTTTTTGTTCTGGTATAGTTCAAGTGACTGTAAGAATTACTCACCCCTAATAAGTGTGCTTTTTGCCTAGGGGGGTGGTGGTACAGGGAGAGTTTATTCTTTCTTGGCTCTTGTAATGAACATTCTATATTCTATCTGTCTGTGGGACACATTTTTGTAATGAATTTAAATTACATGTTACTTCATTATCTTGGGTTTATACCACAGCCATGACTGACAAAGGGTCTCAACCCTTTGGATCTGAGGAAGTCCTGTACTAGTAGACTTAAAACTACGTTCACATCAGACTCTGAAAGTTAAATGTTAATAATTTTACATGGTCTTTTCCAACTGTTCAGGTGCATGGCTGTTCTGTCTGTGTGCACAAGTGAAGAAGCATAATTATTTGCCAAATCTATGTGTGCAAGTCAGTATCAAATACAGAAATGTCAAATATCAGGAGTGTGGTACTTGAACCATAGTATACTTTTTCCCTCTCACTGGTAATACTGACTGTCATGGTAAATTTTTTTGCACTTAGCGTCTGAGTTGAAAGGAAATAGTCTGGCCTTGCATGGTGTGTTGGTCACTTGAAGTAATAGGCTGGATGTGTTTTCTATTCTGTGAACTAGAAGAGTGATTTTCACTGTAACAGTGTTGTGTAATTGTAACTGTAACTTTGATCTATCAATGTAATGACCTTGATGTTGGTAGCTGCTATACTGAGATGGATTCAGTCCGTGTTTTCTAAGATGTTTATGTACTTCAGAGGAGTTATAGCAAGCCCATACTGTAGGATGTTACGTATTTGTTAGAAATAAATGTTTCCTTTAAGAGGTAATTGGATCTCTAGTTTCACAAAAAAAATGTGGATGGGAAAACACTTTGGAGATTCACCACAGAAACTCTCAGAGAAGGAAGATAAAGTTGTGTCAAAAAGGAGTATCAGAGGAAAACTTGTAACTTTCGGGAGAAAATCAGTAGAGTTCCACTTCCTTTTGGGGCTTACAGGCTGATAATGCTTGGCTGGAATAAAGGTCTCAATTGTGCAGTTTTTTCACGTTTTCTGAGCTAGATAAAAATGAGTGCTCTCTGATACTTCAAAATCACACAAGATTGTGTTGAGAGAGAATTAACAGTAGATGCTACTTCCAAATGTTTTAATGAATAGGAAGAATAATTAAAAAACCCGAAGTACTCGGAGCAAAGTATATACAATTTCAATATAAACATTATACATCCTTTTAAGTAACTCAAATGTGTATGAAGATTAATATGGTTGTTAATAGATTTTTCTGTCATAAAATGACAGCTTTAGTGACATGCAGCTGAAGTTCCTAGTTTGTCTAATTTTACAAATGCTCTTTTACACAACTATTCAGTGACATTATGGGAGCATTTTATTTAACATTTTGTGTTCTTTATATATGCATTTAAAAAAAAAACCCTTACAGATTTTACTTGCATGCTTCACTTTTTTCCTTTTTTTTTTTTTTGCTAATTTTTTTTTTTTGTGCTTGGGGTTGGAGAGCACCTCATTAAAGGAATTTTGTGAACTTAGAGAGCCTTTTGGGAACCTCATAAATATTGCAGAATTACGTCCTAATAGTAAATGCTTTTTTTTTTTAATGTTTCTGGGAATCTTTCATATTTGAGGTGATTATCAAGTTAGATACTTTACATGTAATTGTAAATCTGTAAGCATATGTAAATATGTTAATATAAACTAGATGAGATTATGTTCACAGTGCAGTTACACTTGTGCAATGTTTCAGAATTTTTCAAAGCTTCAACTTTTACAAAGTGTAGCAAGAATCAATTGTTGAAATTTATATATGTGTAGCTTGTTTTGCTTGTATACGTGTAGCTTGTTTTGCTTTGTTGCAGACTTGCAGAAGGGGATAATGTCAGGAATGTTTCTCTCAAAGTTGGAGGCACAATTCTTGATAGCACAGGCTTCACCTTGCTTTTGGCATGCAATTCATTTTGATGGTAGATTGGAAGTGAAAGTGGTTCTGAGGGTTGTAGAAAGGCCAGTAGTTTATTAAGGAAAGAAACAGTGTGTCTCAGCAGGTAGGAAGCATGAGGTAAAATTAAGTGTTTTTTAAAAAACCCTGGCTTTTCATGAATTAGTGGAATTCTGTGCAGGTGGATATTGTAGATGCTAAAATATTCTTCGTTCAAAAAGTGTTTAGATGATTTCATGGGAGAAAAGTCTCTTGGAGTGTCTAAATTCAAAGATACTACCTCTGGCTCAGGATACTTCAGATTTACAAGGTTTTTGAGATTTAGAATGTTTTCTGAGGTTTATTCTTTTATACTTAGTCCCATGGAGGTGCCTCTTTGCCCATGGTTAGAAGTGGGAAGTTAGTTGATGGTCTGTTGGTCTGACCAGACACAGCCATTGTTACGTTCTCGTGACCAATGAGATAGCTTTGAAATGCTTTGGTTTGATTGTTTGAAAATACTCTTAGTGCTGTTCTGATAGTGTTTGGCATAAAGAAAAAAATCCTGATTGGTATCAGGAGCATTAATTGTGATAGAACATGGAAAGGTTCCAGGTAGGGAAAGCAGATGCTGCAGTTGTGAAATGCACAGTGTATTGTTTTATGGATTGCATTCTAGATGGTTGCATTTGAAAAATATGCATAATTGATAAACTGCTATTTCATTGGGTCTTACAGGTGCACCTTAGTATTTATTCTGAAATTAAGCTTACGTAACTATAAAGCAATCCTTAAAAAACCCAACGGATACTTAATCAACACTGAGTGAAAATAAAATGAAATGGGTTGTAAAAAGTTGATCAACATTCATATTTGTGATACTTGTAAATGCCGTGAGATGTGTGCGTAACATGCATACAAAATGTTTTAACTTCTGTTAGTGCAAGCTGTTAAGATGCTTGCTGTAGCAGGGGTACAGAAGTACCTCTGCACAAATAAATAATGCTTATTCACATAATAAAGTATTTGAGTATTTAATACTTTGTTTTATAATAATTTTTTTTCAGTGTGAAGTAGCATACATATAGAAGTTACAACCCAGAAACTTCTGTTCATTAATTATTTTTCTAAGCTAATGGTGAAAACAGCAACATATTTTGTGGAGTTAAGTCCCTTTTGCAATTTAAAGCACAGAATTGAGAGTTCTGTGTATTTTGAGTAGAGGGCAATTAGACATAATGAAGGGTTTCCCTACTGCGGCTTTCCATAAGCTGTTTAGTCAACTGCGTTAGAGGCAGATAGCTTGTGGTAGAACTTTAGGTCCCTGTTTACTGAAGGTTGAAAGTCAGTTCTNGCCTTCCTCATAGGCTTCTTGGCAAGACATCAAAATTGAAAATGTGCAGAGCTGCTTCCTTTTTGTGGATGAATCACCTACGCAGAGAAGACCTTATTGTAAGTAAAAAGGCAGCTTCTATATAGCAGAGCTTACTCTAAAAGAAACAGACACAAATTTGAACTAAGAAGGTTTCTTGATATAGTTCAAGATAAATAGGAATAAGGAGATTTTTCTCCTGCAAAAAAAAGCTAGGTTCATTGTTAATATTTCATTTCTTTCACTGTAAAATCATGATACTGTTTGTGGCTCTAAAGGATTAGTGTGTTTGTTGTAAAAAACCCAGGTGTTTTCACTTTCTGTTTGTGTCTCATTCTTCCAATTTTATTTTTTAAACAGTTGATTTAGGTCTTTAACATTTCTATATAATTTTCTTGCAGTATTCACCTCATGGAGACAAAATTCAATAAAAGAATGCAGGACATTGGGTTACAGAAAGATCTGTGTAGAAATTTAACGGGAAATACCTATGATGTTTATGTACATGAAGATATTGATCAGTATAGTAGTTGTGTATTTTTTTCTGGAGTATTGTTCCTAAATAACTCATTTCTATCAACACTTGGGATAGAAGTGTTTTTACTGTGTAATAATTGCTCTTTCATAAATAATTATTTGGAATAAAGTCACTCTTTCTTAGAAGCAGAGCACGAAATTTATTTTGTAACAGTTAACTCTGGTGAGGTTTTCTTTTAGACACAACCTAAAAGTATGTGACAGGTAAGTTATATAACAGTTCCCAGTGAAGAATTACTTTTTTCTTTTTTAACACTGGGCATGTATTTTATTTCTTAGTTTCATTCCCATCACCCTTATGCATATTTAATTGCTTTTTCAGAAACCTCACTTTGAGGAATTTGTTTTGGAGAGAGAAGCATCTGGTGGTATAACAATTTCTTTCACACTGAAAGTAGGTTTTGAGGTAGTGGTGTGTGTTCATCCTTTTGTCATTTGAGAAGCTGGGAGAAAGTGATACTGATCTCTTCCTAAGTGATGAAGTGGGTGTCTAGGGAAGTTGTATCCTCCACTGATTTAACAAATCTTCAGGACAAATGTATGACCTGCAAGAGCTTTGTTTTCATATCTGATTGTTCATGTTTGTCACTATGCTGTTCTTGAATTATCCTAAGCAATGTCTCGGCAAGATACTGAGTTTAATTGTACCTCGGTCTTCATCTGTGCAACTCCAACAGGTATTAAGCACTAATTATGAAGTTGGCTTTCTTCAGGAGCAGTCCTGAACCTACAGTGTGAATTCCAGCAACCTGTGGGGTTTTTTTTCTACCATTCTAGGATTTTTATAAATATGGTTGATTAGAGGTAACCTACTATTAGCAATTAATGGTAAAAACAAATTTTTCTGAGTTCAGGATAAATTCCATTTAATGTTACTGAGAGATGGAGCGCATTCTTGACTTTTCTGAAGGTATTATGCATGTTTATGTAAATATTTTTGCTGAAAAATCCTGCATATGTTGACTGCAACATTCTGGAAAACTGCTCATCTGAATGCCGATTAAAATGATCCTGAAATAGGGAAAAAATTTCAGAAATTCCAGATGCCTGAAGTTCTTCCTGATTTTTTCTTTTTTCTGTTATGGGTCACTTGCTGTAAAGTTTCTTCTATTTGCTTGCCTTTCTCTTCACCCAAAATATGGTCGCTCCTTAACTCTTGCCAAATTTCAGGTTAATGGATCCTATAATACTCCTCCTAGAAGAAAACAAACAAACAAAAAACCTAAACAAGAAACTTCTTGGCTTTATACCAGTGACCACTATAAGAAGCTGGAGAATACATGATTCTATATATTACATACTATTAAATTATTAAATAATCTATTGAGTATTTAACTCAAAATTGTGGTTTGTTTCTATGTAAAGTAATTTTTATCCAAAATACAGTTTTTTAGGTGAATACTACAATCTCTTGCTTGATACCAAGTTTACCAGCTGACAGCTTCAGTACATTTGCTTGTATTTCAGATATCATGGTATGTTCAAGTAGAGAATAAGATGTGGTGGCAAGCCGGATGAGTTCAACTCTTTAAAGCACTTGGCAATTCAAGAGTTGTGAAGCTAAAATTGTTTGCTTTCTTTGAGGATAAAGTGCTTTAACTCCCAGACCCTGGGATGCTGGAACAGAGTGCTGGGGTACACCTTGAGACACCCTGGGAAAGGAAGAGGCCTTGCTTGGACAAATAGAACTCAGAAATATTCAAGAAGAACATTTGAACGTGTTTACAAGGTTTATAAGACCTATTCTGTTTCATAGACTTAATGACATTTATACAGGGAATTGGTAGAAGGTAGGACTACTGGCTGTGTTAACTCTCTGACAGAGTGGTGTAAATTAGAGAGCACTGGCCCTGTTCTGTGCCAAGAGGCTGGATTAACATTTACAAGGTGCAAAATACCCATTCCTCCTCAACTTTCTGTGATTCCTCCTTAAAACACTTCGTTATACACTTGTATTTTAAGTGTCTTACTTTTTTGTTTTTCGTAACTTTTATTTGCATGAATTTGGTTGTATTCATTTTTTTTTATTGTCAACATTGCCATTGCCTTAATGATACAAAGATCTTTAAGCTCTGTGATACTATTCTTACATATGTAGATAGATGGCTGCTTATATTTTGGTTCTGATACTGTAGTAGTTTTTGCTTTCTTCTGTCTGTTTCTTGGGAATGTGTTACTGACCTGCAACTGATGAACATGGACATGAGTGTTCATCACTAGAACAGTCTATGTCAGTTTAGGTCACTGTGTTCACAGTCTGCTGCAGATTATACCTTCCCCTTCTATATTCCTAAATAATAAATAGATGTTCCTAGTTTTGGAAAGGAAATGTATGCTCTCAAGGATGTTTGCCATACTGTAGTTTCTCCTTTGCTTTCCACTCCATAGTGATTGTAAGGACTTGCCACACTATAAAGTGTACAACTTCATTCTGATTTCTGTGCTCTTGTACTACGACAACTAGTAATAATAAAAAATAAGAATGAGCTTAATATTCTTAGTTCAGTTTTGGATTGTGTCTAATAAAGCACTTCATTATTAGTTGTATAACTTAACAATGTAACTTCATCTTAATGGAATAATAGGCCAATATATTGATGGTGACAATAAAGATATTTTTAGTTGTATCAAATTCAGAGACTGTGTTTTGGTGTTACCATCAATGTGTAATTAGTCTTACTAGTTGTAGTGGTGACTTTCTTGGCTAGAAAACTTTATTACTAGCTTAGACATGTTCCAAAAAATGCCAAGCAGTTTAGAAGATTGTACATGCATCTTTTTACGTAAAAATGGTGTGTAACTATTTTTTGGGTTTTTTCTGTAGTATGTTACTTGCAGGTTCATACATTTAGGAGTAAGGTAGAAAATATAGATGATAGTGACAGATTGAGAAACTTCATCTGAGGATGAACTTGTGCTGAAATAAACATGCTGACTTGCTTTCGTCCATGACTGCTGTGAGTTTCCTGCTAAAAGAAATTCATAGAACCCCTGAATGATCTGTGGCTTTATAAGTGGGAGCTATGAATATAGAAATTGGGAAGTGGTTTCTGTCTTGTGATCTATGCAGAACTGGCAAGGTCAACATTGCAATATAATGTCCCATTCTTCAGTACTAGTTTTGAAAAGAATGCTGAAAATTTTACATGAAAATTTAAGGTCTGGAAGTAACATCTTGAAGAATGATCCATATAGAATTCAGTCTTGTTGGTCAATCAAAAAAGATGTCTGAGAGGTAGCCTTTTTAGGTGCTTCCCTGGGTTCTAGGTGTATTCAGTTGCTTTGTAATTTAAAGCAGAAAATAGTTTAAGGGGAATGATGCAGCAGACTGGAACTTTACTGTAAAAAAAATAAAAATCATCCCAGTGAAGGAGTATAGATAGTGTGACAAATATGTGTGAAGTTCAGTAACTGTTTTTTTGCCTTTTTTTTTTTTGAACATCATAAAAATAATCTGGCAACAAGTGTACAACGTACTGAAAAAATTTCTATACAGTGAAAAATTATTAATCCTTTCTACATGAAGATACAGAAGAAATATAAATGGATTCAAAATAAGCCAGCTATTTAAATAGAATCAAAATAAGCCATTTATTATTCTGTAGCCTAATCTACTGCTATTAAGTTTATATATTCTTTCCATACCTTTTCTTAAGGACTAATACTTCAAATTAAGAACTGGACCCTTGGAACAAGATACGGAGGGAAGTAGGGAATTGATTTCTTTCTGTCACTGATTGGGGTTTTTTTGGGTTTTTGTTTGTTTTTAAATCTTAACTTAAACATTTGATTCATTATGAAGATAACTGAATGAAATATGGTCTACCTAAATATCAGACTGCTTTAATTGATCTTCTTGTCTTTTAAATCAATTTTATTTGCAACATTGTTGGTTTGAAAACACACTTTCCTAGGTGCCCCCACTCCAGTTAACCTGTTGGAGAAGCTAGAGGACTGTTTCTTTCCTCCTGGAAGACAGAGAATTTCTAGATGTGTTTTTAGTTGACTGCATGGCTCTTCTGTAAAGCACCTTGACTTTGAGGCATGCATGAATCTATTAATTATATTATTGAAAATAAAAAATGCAATATATATTGCCTACTTCAGGTAAAAAAACCCATACTCTCCAAATCAAATTGCAGTAAAATGTGTGTGTGTGTGCATACATACAGCCACACAAATGCATAGTTGCTTATTTTCAGTATCGCTCCTTTGGCTTTGTGTTTTCTAATCCAATTACAGATAAAACTGCAGTAGCAAGCAGGAATTTGATCATGAGAGTACTGTTGATTAATCTTGCATATTCACAGTATCAAATAGCTGTCTTAAATGAAAAGGAAGCTAGTGCTATCTGTACTGTAATAGGTAAAATGTACTCAACATAGCTAGTTTCTGCTATGAAAGGCAATGACCTTTTCATTTATTAACTAAAATAGAGACCTAATCAGAGTATCAATAGCCAGTATCAAAGTACAGTAGTTCAGTAGTTTGTTGGTGGGTTGTTGAGTATACCTGTCCGGGGCTAGAAGCTGTTCTTGAAAAATTAAAATCAGAAGAAAATGTACAGGAACCCTTGCAGTGTAAATTCTAAGACTCCCAATTGCAAAATAATCCTGACCTTTCTTTAAGAAGTTATCTTATAATTGCTTTGGTTGCACTGCACTGTAGTCTGTGTTTTGCAATCAGTTTGTGCTGTCAGAAAGAACCATTACATAGCATTGCATGTAAATTGCAGACCTGTCTGTAGCACTCTTATAGAATAGAACAGTTTGGGTTTTAAAGACAGGGACCTTTAAAGGTCGTCTGGTCCAAACCCCCCTGCAGTGAGCAGGGATACCTTCAACTAGACCAGACTGCTCAGAGCCCTGTCCAAACTGACCTAGAATGTTTCCAGGGATGGGCATCTACCATCTCTCTGGGTACTTGTTCCACGGGTTACAATGAGGATGGTGAAGAATGTTTTCTATCTAGTCTAAATCTACCCCCCCTTAGTTTAAAACCGTTACCCCTTGTCCTATTGCAACAGACCCTACTAAAAAGTTGCACCCTTTCTTTTTTATAAGTTCCCTTCAAGTATTGAAAGGTTGCAAAAAGCTTTCCCTGGAGCTTACTCTTCTCCAGGCTGAACAACCTGAACTCTCTCAGCCTTTCCTCAGCAGGAGAGGTGTTCCATAGAACCAGAGAATCATAGAATGTTTTGGGTTGGAGGGGACCTTAAAGATCACCTAATTCCAACCCCACTGCCATGGGCAACTGAATCCTTGCAAAAATCTGTTTTCAGGAAACTTCACTTGGGTTGTCAGAAAGGATTAGCACGTGAAGCAGAGGAGGAAGACAGACTCTGCTCTGCTTTGTATACTGTATCACTAATGTACAATGATGTTTTATCATCTCAACTTCTATCTTTAATTTTCTTCACTATAGTGAAAGATTTGCATTGTTTCAGGAAAGAAGATTATTCATAACATTTCTGCGCCTTAAGATTTGGTTTCATATCCTGCAATAACAGTTCACATCTCTCTGTTCTGTTGTCTAGGCTTTAGGTATTTCATAGAATCATAGAATGGTTTGGGTTGGAAGGGACCTTAAAGATCACCTAGTTCCAACCCCACTGCCATGGGCAGGGACACCTCCCACCAGACCAGTTTGCCCAAAGCCCCATCCAGCCTGGCCTTGAACACTGCCGGGGAGGGGGCAGCCACAACTTCTCTGGGCAACCTGTGCCAGTGTCTCACCAACCTGATAGGAAAGGATTTCCTACTAATATCCAATCTAAATCTACCCTCTTTCAATTTCAAACTGTTCCCCTCATCCTATCACTACACACCCTTGTATAAAGTCCCTCTCCAGCTTTCCTTTGCCTCTTCAGGCACTGGAAGGCTGCTGTGAGGTCTCCCTAGAGCCTTCTCTTCTCCAAGCTGAACAATCTAAACTCTCTCAGCCCCTCTTCATAGGAGAGGTGCTCCAGGTCTCTGGTCATCTTTGTGGCCCTTTTCTGGACTCACTCCAACAGCTCCATGTCCTTCTTATGTTGGGGACTCCAGAACTGGACACAGTACTCCAGGTGGGGTCTCACAAGAGCAGAGTAGAGGGGGAGAATCACCTCACCCTGACCTTCTGGTCATGCTTCTTTTGATGCAGACCAAGATACCGTTGGTTTTCTGGGCTTTGTGTGCACATGGCCAGCTTGTGCCTGGCTTTTCATCCACCAGTACCCCCAAGTCGTCCTCCTCAGGTCTGTTGTCAATCCCTTCATCCCCCAGCCTGTATTGATACTGGCGGTTGCCCTAACTCAGGTGTGTGTCTGTTTCAGTTATGCATAGAGAAGATACAAGCAATTTCAACAGTTTATTTTTAATTTCTGATTATTGTAGTATGGGTAAATACTTACGAGTTTTGGCTCTGGACAGAAAAGTACTTCAGAGACTTCAAAGTCAAATGAAAATTCATTAGGGATTACTTTAGCCTTACTTTACGTAGAACATTTCATGAATAAACATATCTATGATTATGCTAAATGTCTTCAAAATACTTGCTGTACTGTGGTTCATAGCTGTGATGGTCAAGAGTATTTCTCAAGTGGTTCAAGCACAATCTAATCTGTGGTTAGAACGTATTCTGCTGTTGCTTATCAAACCCTGTGATTGGACTCTGGCTTATCCACAAGCTTGTCTGTGTCTATTTGCATTAGTTTGTCCAAAGAGAAGATACTGCTCACAAGCTTCACTTCCCTTAAGCATTTTGTACTGGAATACTGCATAAAACATTCCAAAATAGAAAGTTTACGTAGGAAGTCCTATATACAGGCTTGTTAATTGAGGGAGGGAGCACTTACAGTTGATAACCGATGTTTGGCAAAGTTCAGCTTTTGACGTTGGTGTTGTAATTGTGTTGTGTTTTTTTTCCAGAACATTAGGAAAATACCATGACTTAATTGAAGTTTGGCATTTTAAAAATCAATATTTTCTTGTCAAACAGTAGTCTAATAAATATGTATTTTCATCTGTGAAAAAATACTAATTTTTGGCTGCTGTATGTGGCAAAGAAAGTATAGCATTGAGTTGCTAAAACACGGGACATTTACCATGTCCTCTGTTCGCAATATTTTGTGAAAGGTTGTGTGGCTTCATAAAAACTTATTAAGACAGGGAATTTATAAATGTATTTTTTTAAGAAGTTTTTAGTTTATTTTTTTCTTTGTATATTCCTCTTGCTTCATTTGGTAATGTATGCGAGAGGCTTTCAGCAGCGATACGTTTTGGACACTAACAAAAGCGAATTTTGATATTTGTGTTATTGTGAATATTGTGGCAGAGACCTGTTAGGTGGTTCTTAGTTTTACTTTACATGACTTGGTCTTCAGGAAGTACATACTTTCTTGAGGGAACATACTTGTGTTTTCAAACAGTCCTGACTGTAAAGACAACTTAGTTTATATGCATAATTTATGTTTGTTTGCAGAGTTTTCTTAAATTATTATTAGAAACATGACTACTTCTGAGTCTTGGGAACTTGTGTTCAAACATGTTGCATGGATTATTCAACCTGCTAAAGGAATGCAGTTGAAATATGCTATCCAGACTCTTCATAGAATAGTAAGTGTTTATGAGTAGTAAGAAATACCTTTGCTGCTTATGTTTTACTTGCCTATTTTGTTGTCCTGAGTGATGCCATTCAATTAGATGTTTCAATGGAAAGATTGTAAATTTCCAGTATAATGATACTGATATTATTGAAGATAGAATAACTTGGAGGTAAAAATGAGTGAGTATTTTTTGAGGTCAAAATGAGCATTTTTGTCTGGTCAGGTTGTCTAGTACTTCCAAGCATTCCTGTTAACTGACAGTTGATTAAGAAAATCAGTATGGTAGTTTAACACCTTTCAGCTAAAATTTGCTGCATCTTGGGTCTGATTAGATTGCTGATGTTCTTGATGATTTGCATGTGAGGTGCAAAGGAAAATGCAGATTTGCTAGTGGAGGGGTCATGAATGTTGCTAAAATAAAATGCTGCAGAAGTTGTCTTGTGTGTGGGGAGGAGAGCTGGCACATAGGGATAGTGACTGATACCCTGACACTGTGGCATGGAGCATTTTAGTAGTTTTCTTACAGTATGTTGATGATGATGATCAGATTAATTTCACTCTTCCTGAAGTTAATGTAATTGTTTTTCCAGGAAGATGACAGTTCTTTTAAAAATTCCTAGCCAGGAACTTACTTTCTGAAGGATTGTCTCTGGGACTGAAATTGAAAAGAAAGACTTACTTACAAAATACTGATCACAGTTTAATTTGAATTTTGAACTGAAAGGAATTTTTAAAAGCCTGTTGCAAAAGAGTGCTTGAATACAAGGATGGTCAATGAATGATAAACTGCTGAGACACATTTGTTATTTAAAAAAAATGTTTAGTTTCTGATTCTTAGATGTGTGCCTTTTAGTCTTTGAGGAGAATGCTCTTTGTAACAGTTTGAATCCATTGTTTTTAGTGGCTTCTAAGACATTTTTTGTTCCTCCCTGCTGCTGGCTTCTATATACTGGACAGAAGACTATGGGCAATATATTTACTGAAGTTTCCAGATGATGAAATTTGGAGAGTTTAAACGAGACTTAAAAACGCATCCATGAGTTGTGTGAGTTTTGTTACTCTAGTATTTCTAAATACCGTATTGGTTAGGAGGGTGGCTGTAAAAATCCTAGCACAAGAAAAAATGATTCCATGAAAAAAATTCTAGTAAGGAATAGTGACAGAATGAAGGCAGTCTTACACTGATTCTAAGTTGTGGCTTAGAAGTTTAACCCTAACATAGAAGAGGAGGAAATTGAAGGCTGGATTTTCTCTAAGTTATTTAAAGAAGCTGATGAAACTTGTCAGTACTTGGCCCTGTAGTGAAAAGAAGCAAACTTTTCAATCTGAATGACTCAATCTGAATATCACATATGGTAGTAGTGGAAAAGAGCAAGAACAGATTCAGGGAAGGAGAGAGTTTTGCAAGCCTTGTTTTTGCTTGGAGGACTGAGGGGGACTTATGGATGAGTAAATTCTCTTGTATCTGTCAATTGTGTCATTAACCTGCCAGAATGCTCTTTAGAGCTAGCTGGGTTTTTGGTGTCTGCCACTCTCGTGGGACAGTTGCTCAAGGATGTCACTTTTCTAGTGCTCAGGAATTGCTTTTGTAAAGTGTTCAGAAAGTGTTTGATGAGTCTTTTAAAAAAATATCAGTTCATCAGCTCAAATGGAAGAGATCTATAAAAAACAGAACCTTCAGGAACATCTTGAATACCATTGCTCCTTTAAGTGCAGTAGTTACTGACCTGATATTTGACTGCTTGTAAGGTTCCACAGAAAATTACTTCCTTTGTTTGCAAATGTTGTTCAAATGTACACTAATATTAACTAGGTGTAGAAGTCTTTTTTCTGCATCTTTCACCTGGACTTATTTTATGAAGTAAAGGTTTTCTGTTAACATATGAGAACTGATGTTTTTAATTTAAATCTTCCAATTATTTTTATTCTACATGATATTTAAAAGTGGTATATCTTTGAAACATGTAGGTTCCCAATATGACCAGTGACACCTATCTCACTGCACAGCTTACTAGAGAGAATCTTGCTTGATCTTTAATTTGAATCTTTAATTTGCAAAATATGTATTTTTATTTATATATATATATATAAAAATTTGTTTAGAGTAGTCAGTGTAACTTTTTTCAGTCCTCAGTTGATAGTTTAAGGATTAATTATAATAAATATATAGACATAATCAGATATACAATGATACGCTTGAAACCCTTCTAAATGTGTAATGCCTTTACATGCATGATGGTTTAGATGCTCCGAATGAGGTGAAGTTTCAGGCTGTGTTTGTTGAAAACTGAAGGTGAAGGCTTTTCCTCTTACGTTCAGTTTCCTTTTTATGAATGGGAGCTAGAATAAACATTAGTAACTACTCATGTGTCTGCTCATAAATTACTGTTATGAGTCAAATCTTCCACCTCCCTGGTATTTTTTAGTTTTCCAGAACAGTGCTCTGCTTATCTTCAGCATAATAAACATCTAAAAATGAGGATTAGGTTATTCTTGTGTATTAATAATCTTGTGATTGAAACAAATAAAACAATAGTAAGACTTTTTTTTTAAAGAGTTTTATGACATGCTCTGGTAGAACAAGCACACACTTACGTGTGCACTGGGTAAGTATATTCAAGCTGCTTCAGTGTACTGCAGTTCTCTCAAAAATGCTGCAGGCCTTTCCTTCCTTCCTTCTGGAAGTCTGAATGGACTTCAGAAAACAAAACACAAGAATTACCTTGCAGCTGGCATTGCTTTACATATGGTTGGATTTTTTTTTTTAAATACACTTCTGGAATCTGAGTGTTAACAATGTTTGCAACTGAAACAAAAAGAAAGTATAATCACTTACTGAGTGTGTTCCTGTATTGGTAAATCCTTTAGAATTTGGTTGTTTGAATTGTACAGAAAAGTGTTAGTGTTTCAGCAGTGTAAGATAAGGTTAATCAGTCTTACATGCTTTACCATTCAGTTTCAAACCTCTTTTTCCCTTTATGTTTTGCCAGGTTTGAAACGTTGGACAAATATCAGGATTTATTTATAAAGTAAGACTGTGAAATCCTGTGTGTAGTTATTATATAACCTTTAGATTGCACGTGCAGTTTTACCTGCACAAAATGCTATAATAATTTCCCTCCTTTATCCTCAATGGCTAAAAGAAATATGTATGGTGGACATAAAGTTTGTCTTTATGTCCAGCTTTTCTGTGCAGTTGAGGCAATAAAATGCAGTTTTAATACGAATGCTGTTATTATGTGTAGTGCTGTATGAAATGTAGAGCAATAATTCTTAAGCTTTAGGACCTTTCAAGCTTGTTTAAAAAGAACAGGAAAAAAATCCTCATTTTCTTCCCAGGAAACATTTTTTAATTTCAATTTTATTATATCATCTTTTATGTGAAATGCAGTATTTTTAATAATTCAAAGTTATGTGGAAGTTCCCTAGTAAACTACTTTCTGTTACACTTTGATAAAGCAGTGTAACTTCATGCTCTAGGGATGTGGAGTGTCAGTGGCATAAGTAAATCACTGATTGCTACTGCTCAAGGAAAACGTCCGTTTCTTATTTGAGATCTTGGAGTTTGTGGAGTGAAAGACTATTGCCTGGTTTGCACATGGTCAGACTTCCTATTTAAAAGATAAAAACCCTTCCAACTACAAAACGTGGTGCATGTATGCCTGAAATGCAACACAGCATTAAAACAATGTTAAGTTTGCAAAGTCTCAAATCTTAGATGTTAGAATTTTTATTTGTCCCCTTATATATGTGCATTCTGTAGTTATTTAACCTCAGACAATGCTTTTTTGTGGGATCCATACTATTCAAGTAGCTGTTCAGTAATTCTTTTTAGCCTAGCATTCTATCTTGCTTAGTTTCAGGCATTATTTCATGCATCCTTGCACAAATACAAAATATCTGTCACTCTTAACTGCTTCTCAGAGCTCTTTGAATTCACTTTCATAATAAAACTGGGCAAGTTCATGGGGTGGTATCTTATTGACAGCTGAGGGACAAGGTGTAGAGGGAGCTCAGAGTTACCAAGTGTCACTGAATTTTGCAGAAAGACAGTGGATCTCAGAAATTGTGAAAATGCTGTAAGAGAGTGGATGGGCTGGTAGAAGAGGAGGAATCTGCTCTGAAAAAGAGGCTCCTGGTTGAGCTTGTTTGAGGAATCTGAAGCATAGCTTCATCTGTGGGGAAAAATATTCCAACAGTCTGTACACAACTAAACTCAGGTGGCTGTTTTTAAAGCCACGGAAGGCCAGATTTTTGCTTACAGGACTAGTGATTTATTACATGTTCTGTAAAATAACATGTTTTTTCCCCCTTAAGAAAAGGTCTTGCTAATACACTTTTAAAAATAATTTTGATTGAATTTGTAATTCAAAAGAATTAAGACCTGTCTTGTACATGACTTTCTTATTCTCTGCTCTTGTTTTTTCAACTCTTGTGCCCTGGACATGCAGGTTATATTATCATGGTCAGTTTAGGCTGATCTAAGACCATGTTGTCACTGAAAGGAGCTGTTACTTCAGTATCCTGTTTGTATCCCTTGTGCCAGCCAAAGTACTCCCATGGCTATACAGAGTAGGATCAGGAAACTGATGTAATTCAGAACTCAGTAAAAAATAAATAGAATGATTTCCTCAGTAGGCTTAATGTGTGGTAGCAGAAGCAGCTAAGTCAGCACAGTAGAGGGAACAGAAATACAAGGAGGAGGATGATTGCTGCTCTTAGTATCAGCCTGGGGACTTACAAATTGGTTTAAGACAATGGAAAGAATTCTGTTATAACTGGGAGAGAGGGAGGAAAGGTGAGTACCAAATTGTTCTGTGCAATTTGTTTCCCAGTTTTAGTGCTGGTCAATCTTAAATCTTGAGTTATAAATCATATCAAATCTAGCTCTCTCTAGAATTGTTTCAAAGGAAAGGAATATCTAAGGATTGAGAAAGTCATGTTATGTAGTGAGCATTTCTTAAGCATTGGTCTTTGTGTATGGAACCTAGGTTAGCACAACAACCCTGAGGGAGACTGATCTGCTTGCTTTATCTGTTTCTATTGAACTTGAGATTTACTCCTATTCAAAAAAGTCGGTGTTGGGAAATTGTGTGTTAATTCTTAGGGCTCATAGTCATGCAATATATTAAGTGAGGCCAGGAGGCCTGTGTGGATGAACAAGGAGCTCCTGGACAAACTCAGACATAAAAGGGAAGCCTACAGAGGATGAAAGCAAGTACAGGTAGCCTGGGAGGAATATAGAGAAATTGTTTGAGCAGCCAGGGATTGGGTTAGGAAAGCTAAAGCCTGATAGAATTGAATCTGACCAGGTACTTCAAGGGCAACAAGAAAAGCTTCTGTAGGTATGTCCGTGATAAAAGGAAGACTAGGGAAAATGTGGGCCCTCTCTGGAAGGAAACAGGAGACCTGGTGACCCAGGATATGGAGGAGACTGGAGTATTTGGCAACTTTTTTGCCTCAGTCTTCTCCGGCAAGTGCTCAAGCCACACTGCCCAAGTCACAGAATGCAAAAGGCAGGGACTGAGAGAATGAACTGCCCACTGTAGGAGATCAGATTTGAGACCACGTAAAGAACCTTATGGTGCACAAGTCCACGGGACCTGACAAGATACACTGGCAGGTCCTGAGGGAACTGGCAGAAGTTAATACGCCAGCATCCATCATATTTGAGAAGTTGTGGCAGTGCAATGAAGTTCTCAGTGACTGGAAAAGGGGAAACATAACCTCCATTTTTAAAAAGGGGAAAAAAAGAAGACACGGGGAAATACAGGCCAGTCAGTCTCACCTCTGTGCCTGGCAAGATCATAGAGCAGATCCTCCTGGAAACTACGCGAAGGCACATGGAAGATAAGGAGGTGAGTGGTGACAACCAACATGGCTTCACAAGAGGCAAATCGTGCCTGACAAGTCTGGTGGCTTTCTATGATGGGGCTACAGAGTTGGTGGATAAGGGAAGAGCGACTGATGTTGTCTACCTGGGACTGTGCAAAGTATTTGACACTGTCCCATCCAATGTCCTTGTCTCTGAATTGAAGAGACATGGTTTTGACAGATGGACCACTCGGTGAATAAGGAAATGGCTGGATGTTTAGACTCAGAGTTTTGGTCAGTGGCTCAATGTCCAAGTGGAGATCAGTGATGAGTGGTGTTCCTCAGAGGTTGGTATTGGGACCAGCAGTGTTTGACATCTTTGTTGGTGATGTGGATGGTGGGATTGGGTTTACCAATGACACCAAGCTGTGTGGTATGGTTGGCATGCTGGAGGTAAGGGATGCCATTCAGAGGGACCTTGACAGGCTTGAGAGGTGATGGGCCTGTGCAAACTGCATGAAGTTCAACAAGACCAAGTGCAAGGTCCTGCACCTGTGTTGTGGGAATCCCAAGCACAAATACAGGCTTCATGGAGAATGGATTGAGAACAGCCCTGAGGAGGAGGATTTGGGGCTGTTGGTTGATAAGAAGCTCAATGTGAGCTGGCAGTGTGTGCTTGCAGCCCAGAAAGCCAACGGTATCCTGAGATGCATCACAAGAAGCGTGACCAGCAGGTTGAGGGAGGTGATTCTCCCCCTCCACTCTGCTCTTGTGAGACCCCACCTGGATTTGTGTCCAGTTCTGGAGTCCCCAGCATAAAGAGAAGACATGGACCTGTGGGAGTGGGTCCAGAGGGAGGCCACAAAGATGATCAGGGGCCTGGAGCACCTCTGCTATGAAGAGAGGCTGAGAGGGTTGGGGTTGTTCAGCCTGGAGAAGAGAAGGCTCCAGGGAGCCCTCACAGCAGCCTTCCAGTGCTAGGACGAGAGGAACAGTTTGAAATTGAAAGAGGGTAGATTTAGACTGGATTCTAGGAAGAAGTTCATTACTGTGCAGGCGGTGAGACACTGGCACAGGTTGCCCAGAGAAGTTGTGGCTGCCCCCTCCCTGGCAGTGTTCAAGGCCAGGTTGGATGGAGCTTTGAGCAACCTGGTCTAGTGGGAGGTGTCCCCACATATGGCAGAGGGGTTGGAACTGGATGATCTTTCAGGTCCCTTCCAACCTATTCTATAAGTGATAGTTTTGACACCCCCATTTTTCAGTTCAAGACTTAAGGAAGCAAGTTGATAAATGTAATGAATACAGCAAATCTGCAGTGATCTTATTCTTGACTTTATATTGAGGATCTTGAAGATGTAAGTGTTCTGAAGTCTAAATTGATTTTCCATATTTTTTAAGATCAAACTCTGAACTTCTGCATAAATAACTTCCGCTACTTTTTAGCCATGTCATGGCTAGAATGGAGAAAAAAAGAAAAAAAAAATCCCTAAAATCAGTCAAATGTGTGTACAAGGAATTGCAGAAAGTGATGCTAGAAGAAGTCTGCTAATGATGAAAATGTCAAAAACCCAACTACAAAGTGTGTCTTGTGTGGCAACCTTTCGGATCCTGTGAAGATGGTTATAAATACTGTTGTATATAAAAGACTTTCTGAGGGCTTTTTTGTAGGGTGGATTTTTGGGGTTGATTTGTTTGTATTTTTCTAACATTATTTCTGTAGTACATTGGTTCTCAAGATCACTTAGCTCATTAACCTGTCTGGTTGAAAATTGTGAGATCCAGGCAATGTCTAGTAAACATGTTGACTTCCTTCTGCTTTGCCAAGTATTTCCAGAAGAAGGAAATAGTTTGGCTGTGAGCATTTAGGAGGCAGGTGCCTCCCTCTGTGTATGATTGCAGCTATATTATTTTCCTCTTCATTATCAGCAAACTGAGGATGAAATAAGTCCTGACAGTTGCAGCTGGCAACTAAGATTTGTCAAGAAGTTTTTGACCAATTAAAGAAGACTAATAGAAGGGGAGAAGATCATCATGTACATAAGACTGAAGTTTTGGAAAGAGTTGAGAACTAGATTGCAGTCAAAGAGCATAAGAGCTATCATAGCCTTCCTTAGATGATAATTATCCAAGTATCTAGTTCTGGTTTTATTTTTTTAAAAAGAGTCTGTGCATGCAGTAGCTTCCAGATGTTTGAATTATCCTGTCATGCATATGTGCAGGGAACATACTACTTTTTTATAAAAAAAACTTTTATAACTATTTCATGTATAACTTTGTATTTATATGTAAGAACCCTGTTTACTTTTTTTTGTCTTATCCTTGACTAGTGAAAATCAGGATAACAGATTTGGCTTGTGAAATTGTCTGGTCATAAATAGCAGAGTAGTGCAAATTATGTATAATTGTCTTTTCTCCAGTAGTCTGTTAACTTTCTATTGGATTAGAGTCAGTTGTATAGTATTTTTTAGAATCTTAAGTAACATAGTTGCAGTTGGGTATAGTTACTGGGTTTGCTCAACTTCTCCTATCCCCTTCCATTGGGAGCCTGCTGTTTAAAATAGCTGATTGTGGATGTTGGTCTCTACCTTTTATCTTGAAATATCTGTGCAGCCATTACAAAGTCTGTTGTTTTCTTTTTTTTCCCTTTCCTTGTGTATTACCATGCACTGTTTGCTGCATTACTCTTTTTCCCCTTGTGGTAGTGGTTAGTTGAGAGTGCTGTATTGATAGACTTAGTTGAAATACTCATAACTGCCTTGTTCTCACTAGGATTTTTAATGTTAATTAAATCATTAATTAGCTAATGCAAGGTGAAAGAATACATTTTAATTTGGTTTTGAGCACACGGCCAGAGGGACTAAAATCAGGGCTGAGGTGTGAAGTTTTGTATAGTGATAACACTTAGTCTTGGAGAAAGGTGCAATCTAAGAATGCTGTCCTCCAGGTTAGACTGTTTCAGGCTCTGACCACTGAGAGTAATGAAAATGGACAACCCTTTAAAAAAATCTTCAAGAATACATTAGGTGCTGATAATAGCTCTGCCTCTTTTTTTTCTTCTTTATTTTTGTGTGTGCCTTTTTAATAATGAAAGTGTGTCGTTGATCTGATGCTCTGTAGAGCAATGCAGTCTCTATTTTACTCTCCTTATTCTATTTTTTTAATCCTTCTTCCAAGAAAATTTTATATTGAATCTTGCCTTGAATTAGCTACTCAATGACTTTAGTCAATTTAAAGTCATAATGAGGACAAACGAGTTTGTGGTTTCCTGTAATGATGACCAATCCAGTAATATCATTAATTGCTTAAATTTTGTATGCACATCTGCAAATTCCCCAGTCTTCTATAGGATTTTTGGCTTGCAAAAGACAAAATACAAGCCCTTTCACTTTGTAGTGGAGAGACTACTTTTTTTCTCAACAAACTTACCAGCGTTATTTTTCAACTACTTTAAAGATTTCCACTAGACCTTTTGCACTAGTTGAAATAGCTTGTGTGTCCCACTGAATGTATTGTTACCTACTAGGCTGGCACACAAGTAGGAAGCTTTATTGCTTCTTTTTAGGTTAGGTGGGTAGTATGATTGATGCTGTTTTAAAAAAAAAAGCAAAACCAAACCAAACCCCACATTATTTATCTCCATGTAGAACAGCACACTAGAAACAATTATCCTGTGGTATTCTAACCTTCATCTGTCTTCAGTAGGAGTTAAATGTGAATCTGTAAAAAATAGTTGTTTCCTGTATAATGGATTTGTGAATTCTGTATTTGAATTCATGTATCTATTTCTTAATCTGTTCAGTATGGTGGCATTAAAAACTAAATTGCTTAAAAGTATGCAATGTGCCTCTTTTAATACAGGTTTGGGTTTTAAAGAAAATATGTAACAATATGTGCTAACAATGCCGTAAGGAAAAAAAATGTGTACATATATTAAAATGTTTCATATGATTGCTGTTGGTGCCTTCTTTCAGAGTTACTATACTAACTTTAATACCTTTACGTCGAGGTGAAAACCCCAACATTTATGAACAGAAAATAATAAGTGGTCTTTAGGGCAGAAATAATTTTGTTGTTAATGACTGACTGAATTGATTTTTCCCTTCTGCACCGGACTTCGTTGTTTTGTTTTGGGAACAGAATGGAATAAAATACATTATCTTCCGTTTGATTTTTTTTTTTCTGTGTGTGTGTTTTCAGGCTCGGATAGCGTTTTTACAAGGGGAAAGAAAGGGTCAAGAAAACTTGAAGAAAGATTTAGTGAGAAGAATAAAAATGTTAGAATATGCATTAAAACAAGAAAGGTAAGTATGCAGATTGTTCAGCTCTTATCTGACCTGGAAGACTTTACAGACTAAAAGGAGTTCCATCACGTCATGTAAACTGTCTTTACTAGGTGATTCAACAGTTACTTTATGTAAACTGTCTTTGTGGTTGGTCAGCTTTACACTATGTTTCTGATAAACTTTAGTGTCCACTATAATAAATAGTCACATAATTTTCAAATTGTTTGGACTAATTTCTTAAACACAAAGTTCAAATTGCATGTTTTTCTTTTTCTGAGTTAATGGTATACTAAGGAAGAATAAACGTTCCCAAAATGTTTATACCTTATTACTGTACCTCTGCCTGCTTTTCAGTAGTATTAAACTTGAAAGGATGAAAAATACTGTTATCTTGATTAGCTACAACTATTTTTGGGTTGCATGATGAAAAATGTATTTTGTGGCAGAAAACAATCCTTTAAAAGTTGTTACTACATTTTGAAGTGTTGTTTTTTCATGTGCTAGATGCTTTAAAAATTAAAATTCCATTTAGTGCATGCAGGCTGATGTCCTTCAAACCTATGTTCTATTCTGTTGCCTGGCTATTTCGTTTCACTAAAATTAGTAGTTAATTTTGCAAAAACATTAAGAAAATAATCTTGTCATGTGCCTGTACTTTCAGTAGTGGGCTCAATTCTTACATTTAACTTTCTCTTGCTCTTAAAAAAGTAGCTGAATCCAACAGTGTACACATCTTGAGGATCAGGCAACAAACTAGGTAGCCTTTTTTTTATTTTGTTTCAAGAGGAGCATTTCTGCCAGAGTAGTCTCAAAATTTTGTAGTATAGTGAGGCGTCACCTGGGCATTTTCAGTTAGTTGTCCAAGAGTCTAAATTTAAGTTTTTGGGAACAGAATTATGGGAAAATTATTTGGCAAAATTATGTATTTATGTCTAAATTATGTCTAAATTTATTTTAGATTGTGCATCAGTACTATGAGTAACTGACTAGTACAGAAATAACTTTGATTTTCATATTAATAACTAATGTTTTGGCACATACCTCTGTGTGAAGTGTGCAATATAAAGGTGCTTCAGAAAACAGCGTATGTTCACACAGAAAGCTGTATTGGCTTATCAAGTGTTTTCTGGTGAAATAATAGACAGAAAGGACCTATTTCTTCCTTCAGCCCTGTCCTTGAAATGGAAAGTAATTCAAAGTTTCCAACAGGTGTAAGACTGAAAGTTGCACATTACCTGTATAATGTAACAATGTAAGTCACTCTGGATTCAAGGCAGAGGAAAAGTATTCAGTGTTGGGACGTGTCTACTCTTCTTTTACAGAACACTGAACTTATCAAAAGAAAAAAGTGCTGTTATGGCAGACCAAAGTGTCTTGGGTATAAGTAACTTTCTGAAGTTAAAGGAGAACATTTTGGTTATTTTGGCATTAATAAACTGTGAGCTGCACCTAGACTTTCTGCAGATGCACACCATAAGGCTGTGAGGATTGCCTACTTACTGAAATAAATCAGAGGCAGTTAATTACAGCTGAAGTGTGAAGACATGTAACAGAATGCAGAATTTGAAGGTGAATGGCATTGGTGAAGCCTCATTCCTACTTTCCTCTGAAATGCAGCTGCTTTTGTAGTTTGGCTTCCCATGAAATTCCAAAATTCGTCTGATGGGCAAGAAACTTATAATCATATGTACACAGAAGCAGAATAGCAGAAATAAACAGTTTACTTTAGGTCTTGTGGCCAACACTGCATACTTTTGAAGAGGAAAATCCTTGCTTAAGTCCCAGTCAGAATTGTCGTGATGATTGCAAAAAACAAGAACTGAAACTCTGACATTGATTGGTGAATGTGTGGGAGGAAACAAGGAAGCTTTCTGTTATTTTTTTGCTACAAGTGCCCAGTAGTCTGAGGGGATCTGATTGCGAAAGTATGATGGATTGAGTAAGTAAAGCAAGCAGGTATTGTAATAATAAGTTAGTTTATTGGTTGTTACACTGAATGAAGAGTTCGGGATAAGAGATGCTAGAGGGGTTTTTTTGCCATTGTTCCTCTGAGTGTAGAATTGCAACTAATTAAAAGAGACCAGCCCCAAAGCAAAATAAATTCTGAGAATTTCGGATCTGAAAATTGTAGGCAGTTGTTACACCTGATTCCCTCCGCCCCCTTTATCTTGTTGCAAGTTCCCTGATGCTGTCAAAAATTTTCATGAAGCAAAATATCAGATTACAGGGAGTCAGAAACAAAAATATTCAGACAGTGGTGACTGTCATGATTTCTCAGAAAAAGGGTGTGAAACAGGACATCAGTGTGTAAGATTAAATAAAATGCCATAATAGTTACAAAATAGTTTGATATTTCAAGTGTTTATCTCTAGGTATGTGTGTGACAGGTGTGATAATTACAGAATCACAGAATGTTAGGGGTTGGAAGGGACCTTGAAAGATCATCTAGTCCAACTCCCCTGCCAGAGCAGGACAACCTAGAGCAGGTCACACAGGAATGCGTCCAGTCGGGTTTTGAATGTCTCCAGAGAAGGAGCTTATAAAATGCTTATTTTTTTAATGTCCTTAAATATTTTGGTAGTTCTCTATGAAGTTTTGTAATAAAATTAGGCCCTAAATAGCGTGGGATTTTTTTTGTTTGTAGCTAGTGAATATTCCTTTTGCAGATCCAGCCAGACTACTTCTCTTGTGTACTCTGAGCCACCATACTCCAAGCTTCATTAGCATAATGCTGTGCTTAAATTAAGACTCGCTGAGATCATGAAACTGTGACTATATTTTGACTTCATGGGGTTTGGACTGGAGCTGTCTTATATCCCTGCAACTGAGTGGTAGGATTCATTAGCAAGCAGTTAAATCAACTTTGGGCATTGTTTCTCCTACTTTTTCACTCATGGAAACCTAGCCTTAGAAGAATAGCGAGTCAATACTCAAAGGATTCAAAAGATGCCTCTTGTAGAGTTCAGTTACTGTCTGGTGTGGGGGAGTAGCGTCACTGACTTGTCAACAACACTGTAGCTTGTCAGTGATTTTTAAGATACATAATAATCACCCTTGTTTGTGTGACAAAACAGGAATACATGTGCAAATATCTAGTTAATTGAAATTTAGTAAGATGCATTTTGTACTGTAAAATTGAAATTGAGCAATTACAGGCAGCAATATTTTTGCTTATCTGCAGTGACTAGTCATTGGTATAATTTTAGATGAGGTACCTCATTATCTTTTCTAATGAACAGTTAAAGCAGAATTTTAATTAATGTTTTGAAATTGTAGCTCCAAAACGGAACAACTGCTCCTAAATAGTATTTGCCACAGCTCTAAATTGAACAAATTTAGGCTGGCTTTTCAATTACAGTCCTTTATTGGATTCACTTATGAATTGAGCAAAAATGTTTTGTCAGCTTTATTTCACTACACCATTTCTTAATTTTTATTTTTTTTAACCCCCAAATGTACGGTATGTATAGGGTATATAAATCACAATATGTATGCTTTTTCTAGAAAGCTTAGTGGAATGCTGCCCTATTACAATGTGGAACAAAGCTTTGTCTCTTGGTTTAAAGAGATCACCTACAGTAGACAGTCTTACTAGTGCATGGATGAAATATGAACATGTTCCCAAATAATTTAAAAATTACGATTCTATTTAGTTGGCATACAGTTAGATTCAAGTCACACAAATACCTAGTCTTCAGGAGCCTTACCGTTTTTTGGTTACTATGTAATTGCTATGAAATACAAGATTTTGTCTTACTCTGAAGTGTCAGTAGTGCCATCTACTGACAGTTTGTTGATGAGACTGTTCCTTAAACAATTTTAGCAGAAACTTGTGTAATTTAAAAGAAAATCTTCTATACCATCAAATATGTCAGGGCAGCATTTTAGAAGAACTTTTACCTTCAGTTTGGAAAAACTTGCAGTGGTGGCTCAGCCAAGATTTGTTGGAAATCCTTGATTTTGTTCAGCACATGTGTCATTATGTGTCTTTTCTCCTAGTTTCATATTTAAGAGTAGTCTTTAAAATTGGTGGTAGCTAAATATGGTTCAGTTATTTTAAAAACTTTGGTCAGATGTTTAATTTATAATTACGAAGACAGATGTATTTTATAGAGCCTTCTTTAAAATGTGGCTGCTAACTTTTTTTTTTACAGAGATCTTTCACCTTGACTCTCCTGAAGAACATCTAGAGTTCTTTTCCCTGAAATTTTGGGTATTTTTGCAGAGGATCTATGAAGCAAAAGTCAAATTATGCAAGGTCTAGGATAAAGGTAGAGAATTCCAGGATGTAGGTGTAGGTACTTCATGTGATATTCCTGCAGGTAAAGGGAGCCAAAAGACATTTTGATAGACAGCTTGGGTAGAGAGTAAGTTTTAGAAGGCTCATGCATAGAAATAGTAATGCTAAGACTGGTTTTTAAAAAAGTGATGGGGAAGGAGAGAGAGAGGGTAGGGCATCAGAGATCAGGAGATAGAAAGGAATGAGGCGTGTTTGTGTAAGTGAACTGAGCAGGAATTGGAAGCTAAGCCTCCATTGATGAGGTGCAGAAAATGAATAAGAGAATACATGTGATGAGGAAATTTAGCATTCTAACACGGTTCTTCAGAGGGAGTGATCTCTTATCATAAGCAAAGAGAGAGCAAGAGAGAAATTGAAGCAGGAATTGAAGGTGGCAAATAGGCAGGAATCCCAAATGTCAGGTTCAATCATCGTAGAGTGATTGGCTGGCTATGGCAATGCTACAACTAGAAAATCTCTGCTAAATAGTTGAACCTACTGGTTTTTCAGAGGTTCTTTTAGTAGCTGACACACATAAAAAAACCCCCACACTCTTGAACATGTAAAACTCTCATTTATGTTATTTGATAATTGTGACATTTTAAAAGGTTATCTCAAAAATGGTCTTGGAAGACTAGAGATAGTTGTATGATGCAATGTTTATCACAAGTTTTATTTGGCTAAATTGTATTGTGTTAGTATGGTTGTTTTAAATGGGAATAGTAGAATATTTTGACTTGATAAAAACATTGCATGCTAATTTGTTAAACATTTTTGTACTTTTTCAGGGCAAAATATCATAAATTAAAATACGGCACAGAATTGAACCAAGGTGACTTGAAAATGCCAACTTTTGAATCAGGTAACTTTTTTACAATAGTTTGGTTTAGTATAATTTGTTTATACGCTGTTCTAGATTTGTTCTTTCCAATTTATTGCAGCTTTCATTCTTCACCCCACCTCCCTTCTAGGTGTGTTATAGAGAAGATATCTAGGAAAGATTTGGTATTGGGTAAATATTGTTTAAACTGAAAATAAAAATTAATTTACTTTTTCTTTTTTGAAAGAGCTCTAAATGTCGATGAAATCTTTGAAGTTACACAATTCATTATTTAGCTGCTGCTTCTCATTATTTCTTATAATACCCCTTCTTGACAGATTGAATATTTTTTGCCATTGTGCCATCCATCCAGAAACAAAGCAGAAGTGCAGGATAAACATGAGAAATACTGTTGGGTTTTGATGCTTTTATAGGATGCTAGTTTTTAAAGAATGAAGGAAAAAATTGTACTGCATTGGCCTGGAAAAAAAAGCAAAAGAATTTCTTAAAGAATTTTCTTAAAGAAAAATTCCTAAGAGAAAAATGAGACTATCCTTATTTGGTACTCTGGAGTGCATCTGATTTTGCAATGTAGATAACAAAGTTGATCGTAACACTTTTGCTCTTTACAATATTGGAGATAGAGGAAAGCATTTTTCATAGCAACATTGGACTATTTAAAAAGCAGAATTGCATGTGACTTCTCTAGAAATGTAGGTCTTTGGGAAGTCACACTGTTGGCCTGTATTTGTATAATGTGTCTTAAAATTGTGGTTATACATTTCTACTCGCCTCCTCCCATTTTTTTTTGTTTTGTTTGTTTTCTGCTTTGGAAGTGCCACATTTTGGGTACTTTCATACCCATTTGAAACTGGAGATAATTATTCATATCTTGTTTGAAGGGATTTTTTTGTATGTGTTTAAAAGCAGAGTAAGTTAGATGTTAAAATCCTTTAAAGAACAACTAGTTTGTACCATGTTTTATAGTCTCTACAATAGTAAATGTACAGTGGGTCTAGATTTTGATTGTTCATAGTAAACTGATTGAATTTTTGTTAAACTTGACATGTTTGTTTTCTTCAAGTGCTGATACATGTCACTATTTCTCTTATTTTAACTGTGTTTTCCATATTGCTTTCTAAGCATCTCTGCTTTCTAAGCATCTCTGCTTTCTGAAAGAGATACAGCCTGTTTCCTTAGCAGTAACACTTCAGCTGATCAGGGCAAGGTTTTCTTTTGTGTACAATTTGAATATTTTTCTAGTTCCTTCTCTGCATGTAAAGGGTCAGGATTTTTTAAGTGATTCCTTTCTGTGAAATTATTTGCTTGATGCTTCAGCAAAGAATTAGAATTAAAAAAATCTTTTTAAATCATGAAACACTGCATAAGACTGCATATAATTTAAAGCTTTTTTTTTTTGAGATTTGGTTTTAGTTTCATTGGTGTCTTGTAAAAAAGTAAATTGATCTTTAAAAAATTCCCACAAACCACCAGAACAAAAAACCCCACTCAACTATGACACTATATCTTTCAGAAGAAACCAAAGATATGGAGGTTCCTGCAGTACCTCAGAATAGCCAATTGACCTGGAAGCAAGGCAGACAGTTACTAAGACAGTAAGTAACATTGTTGAATATTGGTGTGTTCAAAAGTTTCCCTGAAGTATGAGGAAAGCTATATATATATATATATGTTTATGAAATGAAGTAATTGAGGTGGGCAAATAGTGGTTCATTTTTCAGGACTTCATAGTCTTGAGCTTTAAGAGTAAAGTTTTCCATATGAGATGGATAGAGATGCAGTTTATTTTTCATAAATGTTATAATAGTGACATTAATTTTTAACAGTCAATATTAATTTCTTTCCTTCTACCTCAAATATGCTTTCCCCTTTCTTTCTTCTCTTAATGCATCTAGGTATCTTCAGGAAGTAGGTTACACAGATACAATATTGGATGTACGCTCCCAGCGGGTAAGATCTTTGCTTGGGCTCTCCAATTCAGAACCAAATGGTTCAGTAGAGACAAAGAACTTAGAACAGATCCTCAATGGGGGTGAATCGCCTTCATCAAAACAAAAGGGACAGGAAATCAAACGGTAAGTGAAGAGATAAGAAATGCATAAAATTTAAGTATGTTTTACTTAGACTTTGATAGGTACTGGTCAGTTCCCACTGAACTTTCAACTCTAGAGCCTCTGAATGCCTTTGAGTGTAGCTGAGTACAAATGATTATGAACTTAACTGAAATTGATTATGCATAGGAACACATGTGTCTGTATTACATACAGGAAAATATATACTGTATTGAAGCTGAATTTAGGTCATATAACCACTTTGGAGTTGTTATTTTAAGGAAAGATTCAGTTAAGTTGTGCTTTTACAGTAAGGAATTAGGCAGCTGTAGGAACTTCTTCATTAAAACCATTTATTGTTTTGCTAGTTTTAAAGCTCCGAAGCTGTTAGGTAGCAATTGTATTTAATCTGATTAATCTTCTAAAATCTCTTCAGCGAGTAAAACAGATTCTCTGTTAATGTGTTTATTTATGTAGGAATTCTGGTGATGTTCTTGAAACATTTAACTTCTTAGAAAATGCAGATGATAGTGACGAAGAAGAAGAGAGTGACATGATAGAAGATATTGCAGAAGGAAAAGAAAAGCACCGGATAAATAAGAAACACAAAGTAAAAGACTCTTTAAATTTTTTTTAGATAGATCTGAAATCGCCTTTAAAAAGGGATTTTGTCTTTAAAATGGGATTTCCCCTCCCAAGTGTTTACAAATGTCGTGTTAAAATGTTTCTTGTACCTTTATCTGAATGGATTGTAAGCAGATGTGTTATTGGTAAATTTGGTGGTTTAGCTTTTTAGTTTGAAAACTTAAAAACAACCAATCAACCTGTTTGTAAATGTGAATTAATTGCTGGAAGAGAACTGATTTGGCCATCTCAACTTCTTTGTGTACTTTTACTCCCTTTGAGACAAATTCAGCACAATACAATGTGAGTCCTGTCTTGAGTTTTGGAGAAGGTAGGGATAATTCCTTAGAAGAAACTAAATTATGTAAAGGGGAAAAATGATGACTAGACTGGATTGCTCTCTTTAGTTTTTTTTTCTTATAAGCAGCTCTAGATCTGACTATATCTAAGTGCCTTTTTCTGCATTTCATGTTGAAAAATGTTTTCCCCTGCAACCAAGTACTCAGTGAGAGTAATCTATATCACTTCGAACATAATCTTTGAGTAGAAAAAACTGTTCATGATTCAAATGCAAAAAAATGTTTATCTGCTTGCAGATTGGTAATGAAGGTTTAGCTGCTGACCTTACAGATGACCCCGATACTGAAGAAGCTTTGAAAGAATTTGACTTTTTAGTGACAGCTGAAGATGGTGAGGGAGCTGGAGAAGCTCGAAGTTCAGGAGATGGAACAGAGTGGGGTAAGATACTAACAAAAGCATTTAGAAATAAAGGAATACTTGTTCATGATAGTATATAGGAGGTGCAAGACCTACTAAGATGGTGTGGATGCGTGGGATGATTGTGATGATCAAATGCTGATGCTTAAATAATATTGTATTGAATGCTGAAACAATCTTATTTTAGAGAAATTAATAAAATTAAGTAGGCTACTAATTTGAAGTGAAACAAAATTTGCTCCTGGAGTCTACATGTTTCAAAAGAAGAAATTGAAAGAGGGATAGAATTTAGGCAGGAAAAGGAATAAGTGAACCAAGTAACTCACATCTCCCTTGAAATGGGAAACCAACCATCTTAGCTTCTGAACTGACATACAAGCACTTTTGTGGTTGTATACTGTAAGTCTTCCATTGTAAGGCAAAAAAGTGCCCCTAGATCATCTTGTTTATGTCATTGAGGCAATGAATTTGTCAGGTAAACACCTTGGTGAGCAAAGAGAATATAAACATCTACAGAAGCCAAAATACTGGCACATCTTCTAGATAAATCATCCTGTCTTGATTTTGAAGGTACCAAGGATTAGATAGCATTCCTTCCTGGAAATTATTATCAAAGGGTTAGTCACCTTTTTTTTAAAATTCAGTCTTATTTCTATTTGGAAGATGAAGCCAGACAAACTGTTACTTTAGTTTTGATAATACCTATTCATTTTTAGAAGCATTTCAGTTGCTTGGTGATGTTCCCCTTTGGAGGTGACGTTATTTGATCAGTTCCTTGGTCTTCTTTTTTTTAGCCAAACAGGCAAATCTCAGTATAAGACGTCTCATGGACCCTGAAGCCAAAGTTTTGACTTTCAGTTTGCAGCTCCCTTCAAATGTACAGTTATGCAGAAAGTTCTGGTTCTAGCATCAGTCTTACCACTATGGTATATAGAAGGAAAGACAGCTTGATACTGTAATTCATGCAATCTTTATCCGTTTTTTCACAGCAGGCTGCTGAAACTTACTGAAGTAGCTTGTCTGTTGAAATTCCAAGTCATTGCTTTCCAAGATTAGTTTCCAGCATGTTATATCTCATCTTCTCAGGTAGTCACCCAGAATGGGGGGATGCTGATTTATTGCAATGCTGGCTTTTCAAGTTAAATTTTTTAAAAACTTGTTTTCAAACAGTTCAGTTGCTGTCCTAAATTTCAAAATAAAATACAATAAAATTTAAAAATCTATTTTAAAATTCAAATTGACCCACCATCCTTTAAGAGAACAGTTTGAGTGACTTTTAGTGCAGTTCAAGCAAACCCATAAAAAAAGAGGCAGAGCATTTTGAGAGTTTGTACACACTCGTGACCACTTCTTTGCGACAACTGGTTTGACTGCAGTAATTCCATTGTTACCAAAATGCTCATGTCTGAGGCAAGAAAGTGAGGAGGAGGAAATAAACATAAATCTACTTTCATCTTAAAAATTATGTGTTCTGAGTTTTGCCATATGAAGACAATATCTGTAAGTTTGTTGTATATTTAGTACTAACTAAAATGAGTCAGAAGATGTAGTAGCAACACTTCTTTCATAATATGTCATCAATGTTATTACAGCTGTTCTTTCCTTAAACAAATGTTTTAGGATACAGTCTATGAGGTCTTTGAGTTGTGTCACTTCTAAAAAGATCAGTGTGTAAATTTGAAATACTTAAAGTCAATGCTTCTTTATTACCTATCGAAAAGAAGATTTCAAATATTGTCCCACTTAAATGCCTTCCAAAATAAGATAATACATGGCCTAAAACAATTTATTTTAGCCTGTCACACTGATTTGAACTCGGTGAAACTGTTATTACTTGAAATCTCCAAGTCTATACATTTATTTTTAGGTGGGGAACTTCATTTAGATGAATACTTGCCATTACTTTCTAAACAACTACATTGACCAGCAACTTTAGCATTTCAGTTATAATTAATATTTTCTTATCTTCATAATGTAAATAGTTGCTCTGTTCTGTTTTCTTCTCAGATTTTTTTCTTCCTGTTTTAGTTTTCCTGTCATTGGTATCTTTCTATCAGTTCTTACTCTTGCAGACATTCAGGCTCTCTGGAACAGTGTAAATGTTTACACGTGGATTTCTTTATAATGCTTTTATGCGGTATCTGGAAACCAAACCGCTGTTTAGGCTCTAAACCTATTGCCTATTCTTGCTTTATTACTACTTTCAATACTGAATTGTCAAAGTATTATCTGTAGATCTAACTTCAGATATACTAAATTACGTCATTGCCAAGTTTGATAGTTACATTTTTGCTATTGGAGACTTCTGCACTCAAAAACACTGAGTGTTTGGGTTGCATTTTTTTCCTCCCTGTAATACAGCTTTTTATGAACACATTCTTGTTTGCGTGTGTTTGCTTTTTAGTGCCTCATTTAATATACTTTGAGTCTTAAATTATTTTCAGGCATTGTGATTTAAAGTGTCCTACCATACGGCATGTTTTACTTAGGAACAGCTTATCTTCAAAATAATGAAAGATGAGCCAAATTCAAGTAGTGTTAGTAAAGAATTAGTGTGCAGCACATTCAAAAAAGAATGTACATTTTTAGATTCAAAATTTATAAATGCCTTGTGACAATATAATATCATAAGAAAAAGATGCATCTAGAACTGTTTGCTTAAGCAAACAGGAATAAACACATATATTATGTTACATATTACAGATATTACGTATTATGTAGTCTTTTTATTCTGCTTATGATTTTGATGACTAACTACGAGTTCATCACTGAATTTCTCCTCTCGATGAAAGACAAGAGTTCTGTTTAGAGATGAACAGTGAATCAGAGAATGACTGGCTGTGCCCAGAATTCTGTGTGGCAGAGTGTGACTGGAATTCAGTGTCTCTTAGGTCATCTTTTAAATAAAAACAAAAATCCTTTCTCCATTGAATGACTAGTGGATATCCTGGATCGTCTGCACTGTCCTGATGTCAGTTTAGTGTGGGTTATAAACACTGCTGGCAATTTGAGGAAGTTCGCTACTGGGGGGGATTACAGAGGTCTTCTAGTTATACGGCTCTGTTCTGAAACAGCTAAGCATATCCAGGCATACCTGAGAGAAACACTGCTGGGTTTTCCTAAAAATCCTGATTGAAATTTCAAAGCCTCTCTGGTTTATCAGAGTTAGCGTTTTATCTAGTTTTCTATTTATGACCTGTATTTCAGTATCTGATAGCATTGTTTTGAGTATTTATGTTTGCAGGCTTAGTTTTCCTGTTTTCTGAATGAGCCCAGTTCCTTCAAATTCTTTGTCTTGACATCTAAATGCCCTGTTTGTTTTGCAATCTACAGACATTTTCTAAACTTCTAGTGCAGAACACAGATTGAAAATGTTACTTCAATTTTGTCATCACCATCAGTGAATTATGTGGACTACTCCAGGTTTAGTACACCACGTCTTTTAAAACATACCAGAATGATGGTTTTTTGTTTTGTTTTGTTTTACAACAGCATTGCTTTGCTGTTATGTATGTTCAGATCCTGGTTTAGTTTAATTTCCAAATCCTTCCCTGCAATGCTGCAGTCTAGCTGATTATTTTCCTATTATTAATGGTGCTTTGGATTTTATTGTTGTTGTTGTTTGGGTTTTTTTTGCTTGTTTGTTTTTTAGTTTATTCTTAACTGAATTTTCTTTAATTAAGTCTTAGGGGGATTTTTGTTGTTTTTCCTAATTTCCTTCCTCTTGGTTGGACATATTCTCTGACTTATCTTTCTGTGCCTCTTGTATTTCCTGACTAATATCTGTTCTTCTCTGTCAATGTTTTGGTCCTGTGAACATAAAGATTGAGTTCTTTGTTTGCAGTTTGGTACTTGTAGCTGCAGTTTGGTGTAGAATGTCATTGGTTCCTCTCTCCACAGTTCTTTGTGGAAGGCTCAGGACTTGGCTGTTATGCTGCCTGCTTCATACCTTCACCACCCTTGCCATTTCTATATTCCACCTCTTTAATCAAGACTGTTTCTCTTTGTCATTGATTGTCCCTAATTAAATGATCATCTTTTGGTAGATGCACCAGTATCCTAGGATATCTCCTCATTCGTTGTCAAGTTTTGTCATGAAACGTACTCGGAATAACTTCTTCTGGTTTGCATCCTAAACGCACGTTTCTTTGTCTCTGCTCTGTATGGCTCCTCTTGTGCACTTTTGTGGCTGTAATGGTTATAACTTCAAAAACTGCTGTTTTATGAAAACACTGATATTGTAGATATGATTGGAATTTGGGAACTGATGAACTTCTTTTTACTATTTTATGCCTAAAAAATTCATGAGCATAAGCTTAACTGACACACAAACCAGGTTTGGTTGCTGTCTAGTTGTCTTCCAGCAAAAGTGCTCTTGCAAATTTTATGTTCGTCTTACAAACAAGTTTATTCGTTTATTAATTCTGTGTTTCCGGAAATGTTTGAGATAGGTAGTTTCGAAAAGTGAAGACCTGACTTTTCGTGGAGAATGATTGACTCTGCAATATTTGCCAAACAGAAAAAGACATGTCTTCTGAAACTGAATGTTGTATTTCTGCTAATTATAATTTTATTGCTGGAATGCAGTAGGATGTGAATTTATTCACTTATGCAAATTACTTTTCTTCGTCTTTATGATGAAAGCTGTATTTATAAACTTGTTTCTCTGGTTATATGTAGAACCAAGGTGTATTTCTTGTGCATGTAGAACGAGTGCGAGAGGATGCATGGTGGTATTCATGAATAAACTGGCACTGACTTACTCAGCTTGCATTTTCATGAGATATAGCATGAATATTATTTTTTTTTTTGCTTATTCAATACTGGCCGAATAATTTCTTAACACTGTCTTTCTAAAGATGCAGTAATTGTTTCTGAACAATGAATTTTTGTGTATCTTGAAATATCTAACATAAACAGTTACTTATGAAGCTTAATTTGTTTGCTCCTTAGTAACAAATTAACATACAATTTCAAATATGTAACTGATATACAGTGCCTTGGAAAACTGTATGAAATGAGACTTAGGATTTTGTAAACTTAAAACTGAGACTGCACCTTTAAAGATTTATTAAGAACTTTTATTAATACTCTTATACAGCTATGATAGTAAGTCGCCAACAGCTTGCATTGCCAATTGCTGATTTTTTTTCTTTTAATAATATGCTGCATGTAGACAAAGATGACCTGTCCCCAACTGCTGAGGTTTGGGATGTAGACCAGGGACTAATAAGTAAACTGAAGGAACAGTACAAGAAGGAACGAAAGGGGAAGAAAGGGGTAAAGAGTAAGTGCAGATTCTGAATCTTGTAATGCAAAGCTTTTTTGCCTATCTATATAGAAGACATCTTTTTCTCACAAGTTCTGTTTTTGTTTTTTTTTCATTAAGCATCGTTTTCTGTAATGGGGGCAACCAACTTTAACTTTCTACCTGCTGAATGTGAACATGTCAAAACCTTTAACAGCCATTTCCTAGATGAGAAATATTGAAAACACATAAAAAATTAAGGTTAAATAGGTGAAGAGAGCTAGATGCTTTCAGATGTGATGTAAAAATAATGAAAAACTTGCATTTTGAGGATATTTCTACTATGAGAAGTTTACTGAAAGATTTAAACTTTATCTGCTTCTTAAAGGACAATACTGTGCTACTGTTGTGGGTGTTTTTTTGGTTTTGTTTTTTTAACATGACCTTAAATCAAGCTATAATTGCGATTTATGGGCTTGTCATTATTTTTCACTCTAAGGCAATGAGAATTAAAAAAGTGCCTTTGATGTAAATATGAACATTTTTTGTGGCTTTGTTTAGTGTATAATCTTTTTCTTTTTTATGGTGCCCTTCACTTTTCTGTGCAGTTACCACATATTGGTTGATATGTCTTTATTCTTTAAGAGTTTTCAGACCAGTTGACCTATTTGAGCTGTGTAAGTTAAACCAAACTTCAATATTGAAGTTCCTGGTAAAAATGCTTTTGTAACTTACATCATCAACTATACAAAGCTCTTGGTGGACAAAGTGTTATTAAATAAATGTCACTCTAGAGAAGCTCCCTTGGTTGCAGTGGTTTTATTTTTAAAGTATATTTAGTAAAGAATATTTTTTCCTTTATTTCAAAGATTGTGTGAATATGTACTAACTAAATTAAGTTGTAATTAAAATATAACAATTCATGAAGAATTCTGTCATTATTAAGATTTGAATTTACTTTGTAACATCTAACAAATTAAAATTCAGTGCATGTTGAGTATTTTTTCAGCAATTTTGCATGACTTGCATGTACATACACGAACAAATATAAAATCTTTACTTCAAGGATTTTTTTCCTAGTCTTTGGTTTGATTAGAATTTACAGTAGTAATACGGGTGCTAATGGGTATCCTCATTTGACATGTAAATCAGCACTTGACACCACATCCACATAAAGTATTTTGTAGGGTTAAAAACTTCCTTTTAATACTAGATTTAATACTAAAATGAACTTCTTTTATTTGAAATTTTCTGTCTAAACTTCACATTTTAGACTTTTGAAAGCACAGCGGCTGCAAAATAACAGCAACTGGTTTGAATTCTGGGGAAAAATAATCAGGGGATTTTTATATTTCTCAAAAATTGGGCATTGTTATCGCATACAGAAGGTATGCTTTTGTTTTGATTCAAATCTTTTCACACATACCTCAGCAGTTAGTTTCTACTTTCTGGCTTGTCCAAGGTAAGCAGCTGTAAAACAGGGACAAGTAGTGTACTAGGGTTATAAATCGTATGAAAAACTCTTCTTAGGCCTCCAAATTTGTTCTATTGGCATTATTTTGGATTGTCTAGAAATAATTTCTTTCCTGCACTTGTTGCTTCCTTTGCAGCTATGCAAACAAGAATTTCTATCATCTTTTTCCATCTGCAAGTCTTAAAATTTCCAGAAAAGGAGCATAATTCTCACCCATCAAAGATAACTACTTTATCAAAAATTGTCATTTTAATTGTCTACATTGCAGATTAAATTGGTTGTCACTGTCATTTAAAGTAAGTAGTAATTATTCTATCTGAAATGTATGGTTGCAAAATTTAAAACTTTGCAACATTATTATCAAAACTTTCCTTCCTGTCTACTTTCCTGCAGTTGCTGCACACAGTGTGACATTGTTTTGTACCATGAAGGGCATGACATGTTTGCCATCAATTACTATTTGACATACGCTGTCTTTTGATGATGTGAGTTTCACTATCAAAATATAAAGGAGTATTTTCTTCATCTAAAGTAATTTTAAAATCTGCTTATGTTCACATAAGAGAATATTTAGGAAACGACTGTGTGTCACAATACTGTGAGCTCACATAAGTCACTGTTTAGCATTTTGGGTTTTAAGTTTAAATCCTCCTTTGGGCAACCCTGAGGTCATATAGATAAAGACTCATAGGGTGGTTTGTGCACTGGTGTCATGTTCATGATACTAGTTTCTGATTAAAGATTGTTCTTTAAATCAGTAAGCTAATTGAATGTGATAATTCCACACACAGCAAAAGTATGCATTTAAGGATGGGCAGGCTTATTTAAATTCTGTTTATTTGATTCACAGACTTTTTTTCTCAGCTTTTTTAACATTCTGAGACTGAAAATAATGTTGAAAGCCTTCTTTATTCCTGCTTCTCATGCCTCGTAAGTCATAAACTAAATTTTAAATATTTGTCTCTTACTTTGCTCTTCAGTGTATTTTCGGATTTTCTCAATTTATTTTGAGCAATGTCAGAATTTATCTGTACAGCAGTATATGTATCATCACGAAGAGCAAATAAACGTGCATTGATTCTCACCTTTTACAATGCTTTGAGGACAGCATAATAGAGCAGGCATTCTAATGGGTTCTTTGTTGTTTATGCATCTGGTAACTACCATAGTCTGCATTTAGAGTGTTGTCTTCATAGCAGGGTGTTCATAGCTCTATGTAGAAGTAAGTGAGCAGAAGTAGATTTAATTCTGTTTTGATACTTCTGTAGTCTGCATTCATATACTTTCTTTTGTGTAGAACATCTTAATTTAGGTCATCTTCTGTCAGCACTTCGTTTTCATAATGCAATACTCTCTTTTTGTTGCATTTTGGGTTGGCTTTTTTGTCATTTTTTTTTTCCTTATCAGGAAAAAAAACCCCACAGACAAACCAAAAACCACCCCACGCTTTAATTGCCTTTATAGCATCAGTGTAAAGTAACCCAAAACCTATTTATTGAAGAGTTCTTATGTTTAAAAATAATTTTAAAAATCCACTAACCAACCACGACCTATTTGGGACTTTGTTATCATAATGGATAAGGATTTAAGTTTGATTTTTACAAAACCAGGCTTACCTTTTTACAGTAATATGCTGATTTCAAGGCCAGTTTCTTGCCCAAGTTTGATAAGATCAGTTTTGGCAGGCAAATCAGAGGCTGTTTTTCAGATGTAACCTGTCAAATTCAGAACATAATAGTGGAAATGATGCATCTCTCATTTCATACTGTCATGTTAGCGTAATGTGTTCTCAGCAATTGAAAAATAGTTTTCATCTCTTAATTGTATATGTACATCACCTAAAAATGAAGATCCTTTTAACTGATTTTCTTTAGTTTCTTTGAAACTTTTCTTGTTTCTTACATTCCTGCTCTTTTCCCACTGTCTAGTTGTGCTTTATTTATGAAATGGTATCTGTCTCATTCACTTTGCTAGCCTTGAATTCTGGAAATACAGTGTAATAGTTGATAGACGTGAAAACAAGTTGGGAATTTACCATCTTCTTTAACATCACCTGTTGATGTAGAAGGATCCCTGTGTTATATTCACACTTGGGCTATTACGTCTTGGAGCTAATAGAAATCTGCTTATGGCTTCCCAGACTATGACTTTTCAGCACTGAATATTCAATTATCTTTTTCACTTTTGATCTCTGAAGAAGGACACACCGAGATAGGATTGTACGTGGTTTGTGTTTGTTCAGAACAGGTTCATGATTAGTAATTAATTTCTTTTGTTCTGGTGTTTTCTTGAGGATAAAAAACAGTCATCCAGTTTGTGCCTTGAACATAACTGCTTATGTAGAGATAGCACATTCTTATCTTAAAAACTTACTTGTAACATTTAAAATACTTCCAACAGTTATATGAAGGTACACTTGCACTTATTTGAAAGCAGAAATCTGCAGTCTTCTGTGGTGGTGGCACAGTCTTGAATATTGACATTTTTCAGCATGAAATACAGAGACGTTGTTGGGAACAGCAGCTGCATTTTTGTAAACTTGAGAAAAGTTTCTCTCTGTATTGTGTGTTGGATTGACAGCTGTTCTGATGTTGTGTCTGAAGGACAGGAAGTGTAAACATATTGAAAATATTAAAAGACAGGCTTGACAGTCCCTTTAGCAGTGACATATGAAATGACTGACTAGTTCAAGGTAGCGGAGCAGGGGGGACTAGTGCTTACTTCTGGGTGTGCTCTAAGACAAACTGCTCATGCCCATGTGTTTGGTATGAAAGGTCTTCCAAAAGATGTTTTCAGTTTGGATGAGAATAAGAATTAGTAAGACACTTTTGGCATTTTCCATCCATGTGTTGAACAGGTCATGCATATTGACATGGAGAAGACAAATGGCTTTTCTTCAGGAAAGCAAAGAATTGAAGTAGACAGGCTAGGGTACTAGTCCTGACTTTTATCATGTCATTTATTGGTTGCTTTATAATATATTCAAGAACGTGTCTGCTGCTGATCACCATTGGTGACTGGCTGATGGCCAACTGGAATAAAGACAAAAGCAAGCTTTGTGGTCTGCATGGTAGAGACTTGGCTGTTCTCACCTGCTGACTGCAATTAAGTATTGTACCTCTGAAGTGAAATCCTGTCAGTCTAGTGGCTATTAGAAAAACAAGTTGATACAAAAGAGACATTCCTGATTTTTATTATTTTATACTCACTTCATTATCTGAGATTACAATTTGTAGACTCACTTCTACATGACAGTGAAATCAAACTTAACTGCTCAAGAATTCTGTTCTGTTGCATAAGGGTAATGTTTGGAAACCATTTTTATTCTCAGACAGCTTTTGGGTAGCAGCCTTTGTAAATTTAATTGGAATACGAAATGTTCCATAAAAGAAAGAAAGAAAAAAAAATGTCAGAAGCACAAAAGAAAAGCATAATGTGTTTTATATTATTTGTCAAAATTAAAATGTTTTGCAAGTATTAATGAGAATAGTTATATAGCATCCTTCTTGGGGTGTGCGTGGTATACTTTTGCTGTAATTCTATTTCCAGAAATGTTTTTCATTGTCATCCCTCTCTATAGAGAATTCTTCATTATCTTCAGAGAATTCAATTATTGATGGATATTTATTTTTGAACATGTAAATTTTAATCATTTTTTGTCAGTAAGACCTAAAAATTAAAATGATTGGATATTTGAAAGTGTGTTTTAGTGTTTAACTGTTTTAATGAACAGTTCTTGTTTTGATAAATCATCTACAATTACGGTGTTTACCTTTTACTCTTCTGAGAAATGAAGGCTTTGTTTTAGTTTCAATTTCCTTTTAAGTTTAAAAGCATAGATTTCTGGGAGCTGGGTGGTAGGTTTATTTTAAATGTTCTACAGTGTAACTGCCTGCTGTACCAGGAAGGACACTCTTATCAATTAAAAGCTGGTTATGTCTTGCATCACTTTCTTTAAAGAGATTCTGTCACTGAAATTTCATTTGACTTTTTGGCATGCAAGCTGTAAGGTCGAAGCAAGAATTAATAAAAAAAATATGCTAAAAGTTATGCTATTACTATTTGCTAGTGTCTACATCATTAATTTAATGCACATATAATTCAGTATGCTTTGTTTCTAGAGGCATGCTTGTATAATAAGGTTAATTACATCTGCAGTTTCATACAATGGTGGAAGCATTCTTGTGCTTGTATTTAATAAACACTTTATACAATTTAAATACCATTCAAAAGCAGGGAAAGTTAATTGTTTGTTGCACCCCCATTGAGTTGTCTGTACTTCTTCCCTCATTTTAAGCTTATTTTTTGTTTGCACTCTTGTTCAGTGTTAAATTGTTTAGTATAGTTAAAGCTGTGTAATGTTATTAGCAAATGTTTAATTCATTTGTATTTTGTTTAATAGCTAATGTTCCTTTAATATTTAGCTTAACTTCTCAGTAGGGCTGTAAAACGATTTTTTTTTTCTCTCCTACAGGAAATTGTAGAGTAGATCTACAGAACACAGAGGAGTTATTCTTTGACTTAGTGAATTAAAACTGTTTGCATGTAGTTTTCAGATTCAATGTATTAACTCCTTCTTTTGATTTTCAAAAGATCAATTTTATTAACATACAAAGACAAAAGCAAAGCATTGTATTTATTTTAAGGAGGTCCCAGTAGTAATTATTCTTGTTTAATTAGTTTAATGGATTTTTAGACTTCAGTCAAGTCAAGCGGTAGCAATCAAATGAATCTTTGCTGCTGACATTAATTTACAGGAGTCAACAGGACAAAACTTCACGACATGATAGCTGATCTGGGCGATGATGAGATACCCCACATCCCTTCAGGAATCATTAATCAATCTAGGTCACCCTCTTCTAGAATGACTGATCATGAAGGTGCAAGAGCAGAGGAAGGTACAAAAAATTCAGCTACTTACTATATTTTAGGAGATTTCTTCTAGAAAGCACACACTGTAATTTACTGTCCCCTCTATAAAGCTTAATGCAATTACAGATCGCCACATTATTATTTTATATGCAATTCTTCCCAAATGGTTTTATGAGAATACAGCTTGAGTTTCTGTGGCTTATCATAACTCATCATTATTTCATAAGTATTTTTAAACAACTTTATGTACAGAAGTGTGTTCTGAAACTATTCACTATTAAATCCCTGTTTGCAGACCCTCCTGTTAGCAAAACCTTTTAAAAATAGGGTGTTCTTGAGGAGAAAAAAGGTGAGTATTAACATTTGATGCACAGTTTGCATTTTAAAATGAAATTTAGGAGTGGTTATTTGAGTTGAGGCTAATTTGTCTCTTTTTCCTCAAATTCAATGTTTGCTTTTCTAAAATTATCTTGGTCTATATACACAAGTGTACAAAGACACTATTTATTTCTTTACAAAGTATTGGTTTCAATTTCAGGATTATCTTAGGCAATGGAAGTTAGTGGCAAACTATTATGTAAATAGTCCAAAATCTTGTATTCAGCTTTAAGTTTTTTGTTTTAAAGCAGTGATTTTCCTTGTATTAACTTTGAGATTAGAATACCGTTATGTAAATTCTGTCCTCTGCTCAGAACATATTAATTAAAATACTCAGCTGAATTCAGATTTGGCTCCTTTATGATGGTCTTTTACCCATAAGCCCTGGCATGGTATCTGCTATACCAGAAGTGGAAAGAATTTGTGTTATTACTTATCCTGATAATCTCTTGTTTCTCCTGTTCTTCCTTCGCTCTTGCCCCCACAAAGCCTGTCACAAGGCAAGCAGAAAAATAGACATTTTGCAGGAGGTTTTTTATTTGCTCTGCACAAAAGTGTTTGTCTTCCCACTTTCTTTTTTTACTGCCTCCCTATTCATCTTTGTTTTTATTTATGACTTAAAGATGAACCAATATCAAATTTACCTGTGGAGTGCAATTGAAAAACCTACTGGCGAAGTTCCACTTGCTAAAACTTGTAGACATTTGTTTAGATTGTATTTAGGTTTAGTATTTACGTGCTTTAGGTTGCCTTTTAACCCTTTTAAGGTATTAAGAGCATGTGACCCTATAGTTACAGTTCCACCAGTCTGTCTTAGGCTATTTTTCTTGGGCCATACATGTTGTGCAAAGGAACACAGATGGTCAGTGTTAAGGACAGGCCATATAGCTGATGTCTCTTTTAGAGACTTAACATCTAAAATAATATTGGGCAAAACAGTATTTCTGAATAAATAGATACTAAATTTGAATTTGATAGGGACTGACTTTTATTGCCTGGTACCTGTAGCACAAACAGTGTTACACTTCAAATAAAGATTGCCCACACTATTTTCAGATATGCCTTCAGGATTATGTTTTCATGCTATTTAGTGTGTTCATATGTTTTCAGTTTCAGTGTAGTTTGGGCTTTATTCATTAAGATTAGTAATATGAATGTATCTGCCATCATGTCTGCTAGTTGTGATTTCTGCATAACTTTTAATATTAGAATGTAAATTTTGCTGTTTCATCAGAAATTCTATCCTGAACACTATGTAACTTTTTAAAATTTTGACTGTACCATAGGATGCAAACCTGCAAGCAGACAAGCTTAATGTCCTTGAATTCCTTCTAGGTCTGTCTTTTGTTAGCAAGGCCAAGTACTTCATTATCATAAAATGCAGATTTTACTCAGTTATTTATTCAGCCGTATTTTAAAAGCCAAGATTTTGCAGACAATATTAGGCATTCTTGCTGGGACACACTAATCTACGCTGATGCATATTACCAAGCCATTATGTTCTTGTGACTGTATGTAAGGTTTATGCTACACTCTGAAGTGTTAAAGTTCTGAGATAGTGCTTGCCAGGGTTTTTTTTCTATAGAGAGCAAAATGTAATTAAGCTCACTTTTTTCTTCTTTTCTTGAGGGGAGGAGGGAGTTCAGGGAGAAAAGTAAACTGTGGTTCTAATTGGCTGGGAATATATCTTTTATGCCTCTAAAGCTGTGGATTTTTTTGTTTGTTTTGGGTTTTTTTCCACTCTCAAGTGTCTGGTTAAATATGATGAGAAAATTGTGAAGCTGTAATTACACTTTATCGTTTTGGCCGTAAGAAATTGGGGTTTCTATTTCACCATATTGCGTGACTTTTCAGAAATAGAATCAACTGCAGCACGATTCTCCATCCAGTGTATTGTACAGAGCATTATTACTTCCACAGGTTGTTTCTCTTTCTGAATATCTGTAGATTGTGGGGGTGTCAATCCAGAGATTGACAAAAAAATAGCTAATTGCTCAGGCATTTGCTGCTGCTTTTGGTGTACCACGTATTAACTTTCTGAAAACAAGACTAAGATGTCCCTGTCGTAGAGTAGACAACAACAGCATATGTGAACATGCATATTTGATTCGAAATGAAAGCAGTTTCAGTCTGTACAAATATCACTGCGTGATTTTGACTTAATTATTTATGATGCCAAGAACTTGAGGGTAAGAAGTGCTGGTTAGTATTGACCAAGTAAATAATTACTGCATTTTTTTTTTCACCTACAAAGAAACTTGAGTTATCACTTTCATTTTCACTTGGTATTTATTGGTTGCAAACCCAGTTAAGCACATATTATGCTATGAGGATAATATTCTACTGTGTGATAGAAAAACAGTTGGAATTTTTTTTAAGGATGAAAAGCATTCAATAAACCCAACACAAAACCAACTAAACCATGACAACAACAAAACTGAAAAAAACCCCACTTTTTTTTGTAGCCTTTATCTTTTTTTTTTCTCTCACAGTTTTTGTGTCAGAAAAGAACCAGTAAAAACTTGGTCTCTGAAGTAACTGAAGGACTAATTCTTATGCATTTAAGGATTTCCCAATTTAGGTTCACCCGGAGAATGTGATGATATTTTATTTCTTGCTTCATATAAAGTATTGTTTGTATCACGTTTTATACTCTGCTTGGACACTTTCACTAAGAAATCAATCCTTAGAAATTCTGATCTCATCCAGTAAGCATGAATGACTGGGCATCCTCTCACCCCCTCAAATAAAGCCCAAACAAATAATAAGGGAAATAGGTGAGAACATGGAAAATAATTAGGTGTTTTCTAGGAATATGTTTTTTTCTGAAATATGGGTGGTTTGGAATAGACTGTCAAGTTGAGAGTTTTAGTAAAATAATGGAAATTAAAAGCTTATTCATATAAGAGCATGGTAAGCTATTTTGGGCTGTTAATTTAAGTAGTATGCTGAGTCAAGACCTTTGTGTGGATTGTGAGTGTTTTAAAAAGAGGTGATTGTGTATAGTTAGAACACTATTTGCTCTTTCTGTGCAATCATAGGAACAGCAGTCTTTATTCTTATTCATATTACTTTCTTATTTAGATTATATTCTTAGATTCTTATGTATAGTTGTGTTGCCTGTGCTAACGATGTTACAGGTTTTTTTTATAGTGCAGTAGTGCTCAAGCATTAGAACTTGTTTTATTCTTGAAGTGATTTTTTTTTATCTAGATGGGCTGGCTCCTCTCTGCATAGCCATAGCAGTGATGCCAACTGTCTGTAACTTTACACCTGGTCTTAGTTGCTTTTTTTCAGCTGGGGTGGAATGTAACTCCGTTACCATTCAGATAGTGACAATACAGAATAATAAAGATGTGTGTGTTGATTGTTAGCCTTCTTGTTTGGAACTATTTTTGTAAAACAAAAAACAGGATAAAGATATTTTTTCAAATCTGGAAACAATTTTCTCCAAGTTTCAAAGTCTTTCTGAGAGTACTAGAAAGAAGGGGTGGTGTTAAAGCGAGACCACAACTCTGTGTTACAAATCAGTGATTAACATGAACATATTTTGCAGGTGTTTGCACTTAGCTAAAGTTCACACATAGCTGAAGTTTAAGTACTCTTAACAAGTGTCCCAATTTCTGTACAGAAAGCGATACTGAGAAGTAAAAGCAGCTTCTAAAATATGCTAAATCATTACAATGTTTAAGCCTTTATTCCTATTCTTCACTGCTAAATTGATATTTGTGAGTAGAAGGAGTTATAAAGAGTTGTTGACTAGTGTAAAGAATGAGTGAATATTTGAAATTTTATTTGGGTATTTGGGATGTACATTTGATACTGCAATGTGAAGTGACGTTAGTCCAGTCACTTGTCAGTGGTATTGAACATCCTTGGAAAGTAAGTTGAAATCAAATGGCAAAGCATGATATAAGAATTGTGTGTTTAGTATATGTGTGTGTGTTTGCATATGTGTGTGTGTGTTGTCATGCTGTTTCTTTTTAGTTGGGGCAGTATGTAGTACATACAAGTTCAGTTTTAAACTTTGCTTTTAAGTGATGAATAATGCAATTTTTCATCAGTTTGAATTATTACATTGAGACTTAAAGAAACTGTTTTGTTCTTTGTAGCTGAACCAATAACATTTCCATCTGGAGGAGGCAAGTCATTTATTATGGGTTCTGATGATGTGTTATTAAGTGTACTGGGCCTTGGAGACCTTGCAGACTTGACAGTAACAAATGATGCAGACTATAGTTATGATGTAAGTGCAATTTCATTTTAAAATTCTTTATACAGTTCAATTTAATCAATAATGTTGGGTTCCCTGTCCCCCACCCTGAACATTACAGATGTAGAGAGAAGAACTTTCATTAGCAAAAACTATTGCTTGGGAGAAGGAGGGAGGACCTTGTGAATGGGCTAAGTAATCTGGGTAATCAAAATCAAGTGAGCTTACTTGTTTTCTGCTTACATAATTTAATTCGGATTTTTTCACTGGGGGGAATGTGTTATGACATAAAATACAGATTGACATCTTAAGATGAATTTGAACAAAAATGGCAATTATACACAGATATGGAATATTTAGAAGACATGGAATAAAACAAATATTGATATTTTCTTATTTCTTTGCTCTCCCCTTTTTGTGTAGGATTAACAGCATAGACTGTATATGGTAGTATACTTCAGATACAGGCTTTTGATGTATTTTTATTATAACCAAGAATGTTCTGACATTTCCTCTGACCATATTCATTAAGCCACTATCAGTAATGTTATGTGAATTTTTCATTGGCTAGTAACATTTGATGGCTGGTTAGGGAAGTGTTCAGGTAAGTGTTACATATTGTACTGCATTTAAAGTGTCTCATTGCTTTGGGTTGTGGTTGGGTTTGGGTTTTTTTTTTATTGTTGTTTGTAAGGTTGTTTTGTCTCTAACTTTTCAAGTTAGATACGTGGTGTTTGTACTGCAAAAAATACTAGGAATTTTGTTAAGATCTTTTGTTAGAATCTGCAAAGTGAAGAAATACTTTTTTATAGTTTTTTATAGGGTCTGAAATCCTTGTGTGTGACTATACACTTTTAATCATAGTTGTCCTTCAGTATTTATAACTGGTAGGAATATTAATTGCTGTAACGAAGTAAGAGCTAATACTTGTATTTCTCCTTTATTGCAGAGTATTATGTTATGTAATTCTATTTCCAGAATAGGAAATAAAAATGTTAATTGTCCATCCTTCTGTTACAGGACTGTATAAAAATAAATGAAAGGGCTTTTTAAAATATTTGGAGTACTTTCTAAATTTGTATAATATATCATCCTGTTCACAGTAAAGGTTAGTGTTCAGGCTGTCTGTTTTGTTTCAAATGACATAACGCTTCTGGGAAATCAAGTAACTCTGATATTGAGTTCAGCTTTAGCTCTTTGCACTTTAACTTTTTCAGGATTTTGCCTTACGTCTAGCTAAGTCTCTTGTACAATCACATATAAAATGTGTCAGACTTGAGGAATGTGTGAAATTGTTCAGAAAATTTTCAGGTGTTTTTTTTTTTAAAGTTTCAGTGAAAGCTATGAACAAGTGGACTCTAAAGAATAGCTTTTCAAAAGCTTCAATTATAAATGCTTTAGGATAGCTTCAATTTGAAACATCCAGAACTGGATATTCCTAACTACTACTCGTAAGCAGAAGTAAATTCCCCTGGGAATTATGAAGTTGAATAGTTTGGAAGTTTGTTTTACGTCATGCTGTATTTACTTGGTTCAATAGCTTATGAAGTATCAAATAACACAGATGGAAAAGATTTTTTTTATATATTTTTATTTAAGAAGGGAATCTCTTTCCTGTTCTGGATCTTAGAAGCCTGAAATTCAGATGCTATTAGTTCTCCATCACAATGTTCCTTCAGGTTAAAAATTCCTTGGTAGTTCTTAATTTCTGAAGTTATTTCCACATAACTGTGGATCTGCACTGCAGTAAGACCATATCCTGTACCTGTAATACGGTATTGGTAGGACATCTTAATCTTGTGTCCCAATGAACGTAGCTGACCTTCTTTTACAGTAAGCACATAAGCAGATAATGTTAAGATAAGTTAATGTTTAAGTAAAACAACGACAAAAACCCAAACCACTTAATATTCCTACTTTTTGTATTTTGCTCCCAATAGGTTCCTGCTCTTCAAATAGCTTGTGCAAGCCATTACAAATAAAACCACAACAGGGTCCCACTAGCTTTCATGTATTCCTACTTAAGAGTGTTGCATTTTGAAAAGGAGAGGATATGTGGACAGGATGGGGTTAAGTTTTAAATCTTACAACTTTTGACTATAGCTAAAAATTTTTCTGTATGTGAATGATGTAGTGCATAAGTTGTCCACAGTCTAGTCAGTAAGCAGTCAATACTATAATATGGTACAGTTATCTCAAATCGTGTTTTTTTCAATGCCTGTTCAATGTGTGTAGTGGTTTATACCCTGAGGGAGTAATATTGTTACCAAATCAAATGTTCCTATTTGAAAATTCTTGGATTCCATAGCTGGACAGGGTGGTGGTGGTTTTCCGCTGTAGGAGCGACTGCAAAATGGAAAGTCCTCATTTATCAGAGCATCTGTTTCAGAAATCTCCGATCAGTCACAGCATTATCAAGAAATAAATAACATTAAAACATTAAAAGACTCTGGCTACAGTTAATAATTATTGCTTTCTGTTTCCTCTGTTTGCTGTAGGTGTCTAGTTGTCTGAGGGAAGTACATGTCCTTACTGTGCTGTAAGAATTCTGTTGACTGCAGGGGCAAAGAAGAGCTTCCTTCCCTTGTGACTTTTTCCTTTTTTTTCCTCTCTCTTTTTTTTTTCTCTGTTTGGTTTTGGTGTATTGGGGGTTTTTTTTGTTTTTGTTTGTACAGCTCAGCTGTACTTTCTTTCACTACTTTGCTGGGGGTTTCCAAGGCAGAACCAATAGGTTGCTTGCCTGAGTTTCCATATGGACAAACAAAACAAAGGCAGAAAGGGATTTTTATTAGGTTAGATTGAGCAAGTATTATAAAGCAGGCATCTCCATTCTGATTGCTCCTCTAACCTGTTTAGCATTTTATTGTGGTATATGGTTTGTATGTTTTTTATTTTGCTCTAAGTTTAAGGAGATTTCATGGTAAAGGTTTTTTAGGATATATAAAGTGTTTAGTGTCTCCTGACTTAGGCAGAAGTTTTGTTTGGGTGTTGGTGGGTGGTTTTGGACAGGGGAACAACAAATCTTAGTTTTGATAGACCCTACTATTCTAAGCATCTATTCTGTGGCTGTTTGCTGACAGGGGACTAGAATCAAGAATTCAGCTGATCCCTCTTGGTCCTGTTTAGTAAAGTCCACCGAAGTTTAGGGAAAAAGGGAGCAGGAGCTAGTGAAGCTGTATGGTTCCATAGTCTGTCTTCTCAAGACTGTCTTGATGTTTTGGCATTTAGAAGAACATTAAGACTCAATGGGACAGTATGTCCATGCCCTCTGTTTTGAGAGGCTTTTGAGTTGTCACACTTTAGAACATTGGTATACAGCATCACGTTTTACTTTCGTTACACCTCTGGGCCATTTTGTATCTCACATTTATCCTTTGTAATCAGCAAATCCCTTTTAAAAGTTCTTGCCCATGTTTTTCTAGGGTGTATTTTTTAAAAAATATACTACTGGTTAGCTTTTTTCCTTAGAGTTTTCAAGAATATCTTTTTAAAGATGTATCAGTTGTTCTCTTGCAGTAAGGATGTCAAGATCATTTGAAACATGGACGAGGGAAAAGAATGTAAAAAAAAATGGCTTATATATAACTAGATTTGTAGGAAGGTGTATGTGTTGTCTTCTAAAAGAAACAAGTTGTTCAAGTTTGGTTTAAAAAAAATTAAGGCTTTAAGGCTATACTTAAGATAGGAAGTGTACCTTGGTTTTCGTAACTTCTGTGAATTCTATGCCTGATGTTTTAGCAGACTCCTGAACTGCTGAGAACAAAATTACCATCGCAACAGCCATTTTAACAAAAAAGATTTAATGAACTCTTCCTTTTTTTTTTTTTGAAAAATAAGGACCATTGTATTCAGTCTTCATTTTCTTGAATGACTCTTCATCAGAGCTGTAATAGAAATCAGTGTGGTATGGATGCACATTGCACCCAAAGAATGGGGTTTTCTGGGACATAAGAACATGGACTAAAATTGACCACTGATGTTTCAAATGTTTGGCCTTTGTTTCTCCAAACACTTGATCACCACAAGTACACGAGACAACATGAGTTAGCCAGGTGAATGAACGCATTACATAATGGGAATTAAAAATATCTAGAGACTGCTAGAAAAATACCTCTTTTTTTTTCCCCCCTCCTGTATCCACTTTAGTTTCAGGGAGGTGAATAAATACGCATTTTGGGTGAAACCTTATCAAGTTTGATACAGAACTCCAGAATTCCACTCTGTTCCCTGAAGCAAAAGATTCTTCTTTTTGTGAAGAATTTTGTATATAATACGCATTGTACTGCTAAATAACTTAAATCTTAATAAAGACATTGCGGTTTTCAGTATATTCTGAAGTAGGAAAATTGGAAACAAGATGCTGTTATGAAATGTATTTGTTGGATGTATAAAAAAAACCAACCAAACAAAACAATCCAGGTTACGTGTCTGTTATAACAAGTTTCTGTTGCTTGATCTGAATTTGGCATAGTTTGCACTTAAGCCAGAAATTTACATTAATATAAGGGAAAAGCAATTGTCTGCATATCTGCAACTCAGAACAGTAAATTTTATTGTCTGAGCATATCTATTTTTATTATATAGAATCAAATTTCATTTGAATGGGTATTGGTAATTTGGTCTGAGGTGTAGGATAGGTCCACAAATACTTATTACAGTATATGTTACGTTAAGATCTGATTTTTGTTTTCAGTCCTGACAGATACAAGGTACTAAGATTTTATTACTGATGGGAGATTTTAAGCTCTCAATAGTGTTGCTGAAAATATCTTGGGATACTGAGATGTTCTGGCCTACAGTTGAGAAACATGCTTTAACAGTTACATGGTAAATAACTAGTGTGTAACGCAGAGGATAGGGTTAGTTTCCATTCATTCCTAGTTTGCTAACTTTGGTCATCTAACTAAAGTCAGTTTTCTAAACTCCCTTTATAATTATTTGAGAGGAAGAGTAAAGTACCTGCACACATATTGCACCTTATGATGGAATCTTAGGACAAGTGGAATGTAGTCTTTTAAGGGTCTACTTTCTGCATAATATAAATTGTATTCCAAGTTCTAAATTAGTCTCTTGCAGTCACTAGAAAAGTTTGAGGTTTTCTGATAACTTTTGAGTTACCTATAATTAATACTAAGCAGCTGTATTTTTTGTATTTTAGCCTAACAGTATATAGATTAAGAGTATAAATTGGATGTTCACAATATATAAATGTAAAGTTTGTATATATTGCTTCATATAGTAACTAAGTTATTGTGTTACAAATATATTTAAAACTCATTACAGACTTTAAAAAATACTTATATGTAATGTTACATTTAAAGTAATGACACTATGTATTGTAATTTGGATTACCTGTTTCTGTATACATGCCTGTATGTGTAGAAGTATCCAAGAATTACGTATGTTTTCTGTCATACTATATCAAGATATTCATCCTGAGGAAGATCACTTACTAGAGACCCGAAGCTCATTTTTATTGTGTTTTAAGTGATAATTGAGCTTTTGACACTTGTAATCGCTTCCTTGGGTACAGAGAACTTGATAAACAATGAAACCTTCATCTTTCTTAAAGGAAGAAGAATTAAAGTATCATTGCACAAAAGGATTAAAACCAGTTTTTGAAAATAAAGGCTTCTTGTCTGTGTATTCAGCATTGTACTCCATTCCACTTTGGAATAAAATAAACTATTACAATAGATAAAACTTGCATGCGGAGAGAGAGTTATAGATGCATATAGACAGATCAAGAGATTAATGCAAATTTAAGATTGAACATGTATTGGCTGAATCAAAAATAATGTGTTTTCCTAAAATGCAAGGAGATACATATTATACATATTTTAAAACCCAAGATAAATTATTCCTTTCCTTTTCATTTTTTAAGCTGCCAGCTAATAAAGATGCCTTCAGAAAGACATGGAACCCTAAGTATACGCTACGCAGTCATTTTGATGGAGTGCGGGCATTAGCTTTTCATCCTGTAGAGCCTGTGCTGGTTACAGCCTCTGAGGACCATACTCTGAAACTTTGGAATTTGCAGAAAACAGTTCCTGCCAAAAAGCAAGTATATGGGTTTTTAGAAAACATCAATTGTGTTTTAAATGCCTTTGAAATTGATTGAACTCTTAATTCCAGAGTTTTTCAGTAGAGATTTCATGTAGTGTAATAACTCATCCTTTCTCTTTCAGGAGTGCCTCTTTAGATGTAGAACCCATCTACACATTTAGAGCCCACATGTAAGTGTTTGACGTAATTAATGCTTGATAAATGTATTGTTGTTTAAGAGCCACAAATGTATTCTATTTTTACATCATATAGACAAGATCTGTTATACTGTGTAAAAACAGGTGAATACCGAGTCCCTGTCGTGAGTTGCATGCTCCGTGATACTGCAAGAACAGGAATTGGCAAATATGGTTTGTTCCCGTTAGGAGGAGAGACTGTAGAAGACAACAGTGAGATCATCTGAGTGATGCTCATGTCTTGGACTGTAGATTTTATAATACAGTATGAGAAGATGATAAACAAGGTAGAATTTACTAGTCTTACCTAGTATCATCAGATACAGGTCTGAGAAATTAAAATTACAGATTGAATCATCAGGACCAAAATAAACCCAAAAACCCACTGGATGCAGATTCAATTAGTGAAAAGTGAGGAGATCCAGCAAGTGACTAGGAAGGTTCTGAATTTTTTTAGGGGCTTGAACAAGAATAAGAGATTTGGCCAAGATAGACTGAAGTAGCAGATAGGGCATGGGTGCCTCTTATGCATTCATACAGGTGCCTCTTAGGGCTGGGGGAATTTGGAAGCCAGTGAGGTAATTGATGTAATCAAAAAGTTGATTAATACTTGAAGTAACATTCTGACAGCTACAGTCAGTTCTTTTGCACTGTCAACCCAGGCTTTCTTCTTTCCCATCTCAAGTTTGCCTGCTTTGCGTGCAGATGGTGGTTTGTTACACACCATAACAAATATTCTCATTTCTAATTGCGGTCCAGCCCAAGATCTTGGGAAAGCAGATTGCACAAACTAGTCTGAAACAAGGAAAGATGTTTGTTGCGGCAGATGGTGACAGTGAACTAATCTGAATTAAACAATGTTAGTAAAATTTGCAAGTTGAACTGGGACTTGTAAAACTCCTTGTGATTTTTCAACTCACATTGTTTTATTGCTGCCTGAGTTTCAGTTGCTAATTTTGAGTTCTGCTTCCTTCCAATAAGAAGGCAAGACAAGACTGTGCAACCCATAGCCAGTCACAGTAGTTTGAGTGTGCTTTGCTTATATAATTAAAGATCCAGTCTCCAACCCAGTTGGCAGGTAAACTTCATGAGAGCTCTTTGATAAGCGTGGAAGTGAATAACACTTCCTGTGCTGGCCTCAACAAAGAAAAAAAGAAATTAGTAGTTTGTATTAGGAAGTCTACACATACCGTCTTCACCATCCTTTTTCCCTTAAGCCACTTACTTGATAGAAGTAAAAATAAGATACTGTGTTCTGTTAGCTAAAGCATGAAACATTCTTCCACCATAGGGCTGGGTGACTAAGTGGTCCTCATGTTTAAATACAAGTATTCTTTTGAGTGATAGAAGGTCACTGACCAATTGAATTCTCCTTCAGATCTGTTTCTTTGTCTAAATTTGGGCTTTTATTTGAGCTTTTATTACTGAATACCAAAAGGTAAGGTTTGGGGAAGTTTTGATACAGAACTGATCCCCACTGGGATTTCAGTGAGACTGGTAACAAAGTAATTTTATTCTTTTTCACCTCAGGCAGGCTTTGAGCACCATTCCCTTTCAGCCCAGCTTTGTTCTTCACTTTGCCAAATACTTAGGTGGATTCAACCAGTCTTCCTTTTTACCATCTTCAAATATGTAATTCTGGCTTGCTCATCTGCACTTCAGTAACCAATGAACTCCTTATATGCTGAGCGTGGCCCATCAAATAAGCCAGGCATCTAATTTGGGGGATATGGTTTTAAAATACAGTTAAACCTGACTTAGTAGTGTATCTAAAGAAATAGACCTGCTGCTTCCTTCGTGCTACAGCTTGTGCTTGTCTGATATGACAGCAAACAGGTTGAAGTTAAACCAGATCCTTATGGGATCATTTTTCCAAGCCAGTTTACTGGGGCTTAAGTTACTGTCAGTTCCTAAAATAGGATGAGAGGATAGTTGCGGGGAGTGGGGCTACAACCACCTCTTTCAGCACAGCTATGTCTTAGGTTGGCATAGATGTACTGTAAACACTCATTGATTGTAGGTGTGGTTACTGTTGCTTCTGAGAAGTAAGATGGTGTTCTTTGAGTTGCTTGAATTTGCATAGTTTTAGTTAATTTGTTGTATTTTAGTACAGATTGGTATCACTTGTTGAGACTTAAAAAACATTTTAGTAGAATTGTTTCTTTGGAGTTTGATATTTATTTTTTTTAACTACTTAATCCAATCTTTTTTTAAAAAGTAGACAGCCAAATTTTCACTTCTTTCCTGTAGGCAGTATCAATAAACTTCTTCTCTCTCCCAACAGTGGACCTATATTGTCATTGGCAATTAGTTCCAACGGAGAACAGTGTTTCAGTGGTGGTATTGATGCAACCATCCAGTGGTGGAACATGCCTAGCCCTAATGTGGATCCATATGATACCTATGGTAAGTACCTTTGGAAAGATAAACAATTCATGACTATTGTCTTCAATATTAATTTTCTGCTTGATGCTAATCTGCTTTCTAGAGCTTTTGTGAAGTGTAGCTACCATTTATCAACCAAATTGTGTGGTTTCAACTTTTTGTGTGTGGTAAACATTAATTATTTATTCTGACTTGCCTTGGTGACATTTGGTGACTTTGTATAGAACTGTAATAGGAAGACTGGCAATTTCTGAGGTTTAAACAGCAAAGAAAAAACTTATTTTTTTAAGAAGCATACTTACTACATTGAACCAAAATTCCAAATTTTTTAATGAATTAGTTATTTCTTCTGTTAGGAAAATCTCAAACTAAGATGGGTGCACTCAAATTCTATGTCTTATGTTTCTTATTTGCGTCTCAGTTCCCGTAACTGATGTCTCTGAAATTAAAGAGCTGATAACTGTTTGGAAAATCACATCGTTCTTCTGCCATTAATGGGGATCAGCATTTTGTGTTTAGTGTAATTCTAAGGGTGCAGTTCCATGGCTGACTGAAGTTTGAGTGGGGCAAAGTCAGTATTTCTTCCTCTCTCCAATGTAATCAGTGAGCTAATGCAACACTCAGGCTATGTAATCTGTGGCAGGGAGGTGTGGAGGGATGGGAAACAGTGCTGTCTTGCACTGATTTAGGAAAGCTGCTACATGCTATCACTTGAAACCAATAGTTCAAACTGTGCTTCGCTGCTAAAAGTTTATTCAGTATAGTCTAATCACTAGAAATGGTCCAGTTTGTTCATGCAGGTAGGATTGCTGGTATAGTATTTATAGGCCTCAGACAGAACTGTTCTCTACTCAAGTGACAAAGTTATTTTTAAGAGAGAGCTGTAGCAGGATGTTTTTCCTCCCTAAAGTTTATTGGAAGGGTTTTGGGTTGCAAGATCAACTTGTTTTGAATTTCCTGCAAAACTAAATTTTAGTGATTTATCTGGCTTTATTCCTTTCCATGTACCTTTTCCTGTCACTTGTCTACTCAGAGGCTGGTATAGGATAGATTAAAAACCACTCTATAAAAGACAACTATAAAGTATTGGGGAGAAGAAAATAAGAATGTGTTTACCTGTTCCACAACAGAAATAATCCTGTTTCAGTTATTAGGGTGCTTGAGAGCTTTAGAATACGCCCCTGTGTCAGTAGAGTATGCTAAGTAAAAACAGCATTAGGCATCAGTGTTTAAGCAGAAAGCTGATGTTGTTAGGTGTTTTTGCACCTTGTACAGAGGAAGGGCTGTGAGGAAGGGCTGTGACCAAGCATGTTTATGATGGTGAAGAAGCAAGTGCCTCAGGCGAGGTGCTAACAAGTGTGTATTTTTCTGGAAAAAGGGATATAATTGTTCATGTTTTTTTGTTGTTGGTTGGTTTGGTAGGGTTGTTGTTTTTCTTTTTTGGTGATGTTGATTGTTGGTTTTTTTTTTTTCTAGATAGCTGGCGGTGGTTGTGCAAAATTACCTCTGTAAAATTCTAGCTGTTGCTTAAGCAGGAGGGCTGGGGGGATATATCACAGTTTTATGTGGATTTTAATTTATATTGAGGTACAAGAAACACTTACTTAATGTTTCTTAACTAAAAAGGTTTCATTTCTGACTTTTTTTTTTTTTCTTTCTAGAGCCAAACGTTCTAGCTGGCACATTAGTTGCTCACACAGATGCAGTCTGGGGTCTTGCTTACAGCGGTGTAAAGAATCACTTACTATCTTGTTCAGCAGATGGCACTATTAGATTATGGAACCCACCAGAAAAAATGCCCTGTATTTGCACTTACAATGGAGAGAAAGGTAAGTTTTTGCAGTGATTTTGAAAATCTGTTCTGAGGTAGGTGATGATGCATCCAGACTCATTATCTCCATTTATCCAAACTAGGTAACAGGACTAAAGGGAAAAGATCTTTTAATAAGATGTGATGCTGTAGCATTACTCTAAAGAAGGGAACAAATTTCTTCTTTAAAGTATGAATATAAAACAAAGCAAATGTTTTAACTGACAAGATTTTTAAGTGTTTCTTTCTTGCTAAAAACAATTTTTTCTCTTTCTAGAGCATGGAATACCTACATCAGTTGACTTTATAGGTTGTGACCCTGCTCATATGGTGGCATCTTTTAACACTGGCAGCACAGTCATTTATGATTTAGAAACATCCCAGTCAGTGGTAATGCTTTCATCACAAATAGAATCTGGTAAGTGAAGCTCTTCTATATTAAATATCTATCTTGGATGAGGTACCTTTATCTAAGTTTTATTATCTGGTGAAATAAATTACATTGAAAAAGTTTTGTTCCTCTCCTGCATCATGCAATTTGGAAGTTGTTTAGATGCTTAAAGATGCTTGGAATTAGCAGGATTTGAAAACATTTAGAGACAGTGAAAGCTACAGTTTTTTGTTCTCTAAGCTTAAGTTTCTCAGGATTGATGTCTGAGTGGCATATTAAAACAGTTTTCATTGTATAGCCTTGACATTGAGGATATTAAGTTAAGCAAATAGGTGAATTAAGCAGAATATTTGTTCAGTGTAGAATTCTGCACAGGTTGTGATTAAACACTTTCCTGTAGAACTTTTAATATTAGAAATGCTGTAGCTACAAATAAGTGATACAAAGAGGTAGTTCTCTAAGAATTGTATGTATCTGATTAAACTCTAGATGGATGAGCTTTCTTTTCTTGAACCTATGAAGTGTTCCATAAGGAAAGCTGCTAGTTTCTGGTCATGCCTTTCTTTGAAATGAGATCTAAAAGAATAATGCAAGGGAAGAGTTTGCTTATCCCCTCCAAGTAGTCCAATTCACTTAGTGATTATACTTAGAGTATTAAGTAGTTTATATAAAGACTTCAACACAGGTTATGAAACTGTGTAAAAGCTGTATTCTAGATAGCTTATGCAAAAACCAGCATGGATGGTGAGAAAGAACATCCCAAATTGGAGAAATAATTTTCCTAGTTTGAAGAGAGAATCTTAAATGGAATCAACAAAATTTAAGCACAAAAATAAAGGGAACAAGCCTTAAAACACTGGCATATCAAGACAAGAAAATGTTTTTTAAAGAGTATTCTAAAAACTTCTAAAGAGATTCTAAACCATTCATTGTGTCTTTAAGTTGAAATAAGACATAAATATAACTGATAGAATCTAATAGGTTAGGTTGGCTTCAGTTATTTGGATAGTCTTTTTTTTTTCCCTAAGTTAAATCTTTTTTTGATGTGGATGTATAAGAGGTGTGCACTAAATGTATATTATAGATGCTACAGTGGCTAGTGCTGCCCTGCAGTACTTGCTGGGTTTCTTTGCTAGCTCTCTCAAGAATCTTTCATATTGTACAGCTTGTACAGCTTTAACCTTACAGTACCTGACTAGAGTATACCTGGCTTAGTCACATCTTGTAAAGCAAGAAGCAATTACTTATTTCTTACAAGATTCATTGATACTCTGCCTATAATGTTATTTGTATAATATTAGTTACTATAGTAACCTAAAGTGTAATGCTAAAATATTCTAATTTTAACTTCAATTCTTTCTCTAAGGCAAGTGTTTATTTTATTTTCAGGTGTACAATCAAATAATCATATTAACAAAGTAGTAAGTCATCCTACACTTCCTGTAACTATTACAGCACATGAAGATAGACACATCAAATTTTTTGACAACAAAACGGGTAAGGGTAAAGAGAAACTAACTTATGTATGAGTATGTTTGGAGTAAATGTGGATGGACATAGGGAGAATCTATTTGTAGGAAACTTACTAGTGGTGCAGTTTTACACAGGATAACTTCTGGTACTTGTAAGATTAAACTTCTTCAGTACCTTTTCTATGAAATAGTGATACCTGTTGCAATTGTGGCTTCAGCAGTCAGAAAATACTCTTGCAAAACAGTCAGAGATAGTTGTGATGGACAAGAAGGTCATCTTAAGCTAGTGCTTTGCTAATTGATAGAATGTCTGCCATTTTCTTTGTCTTCATCATTTTCCATGCCTTTAACTCTCAGCATGTATCAGTTATGTTTTTCAGCCCTCAGTAGGAAAGAATATTGCTTAGTACCCATTAGGGCATGAAATAACCCTGAAGTCATTTTAGTAATGATTTAGTTGCCGATTAAGTTTGTAAAATAGAAAAGGATCTGAAAAAAAGAGAGGAAGGAAGGATGTAGGGAAAAACTGCACAGTCTGTCATGACAAAAAGGTTGGAGTAATTATAAGAATGAACATACATTTCCCATTCATCAAATTATCAGTCACATTCTGCATGTTACCCTGCCAAAGTTGGAATAAAAAAAAATCAGCATAATCTGACTTTAAGTCAGCTTTGTCATGTGCAAAACCTTTCTTTTAGTGTGTTTGGTTTGGGTGGTGTGGGTGGTGGTGTTCTTGGGGTTTTTTGTTTTGAAAACAAAAATCTAAGACATTTTTCCCCTTCTTGTCTGCCATGAGTGTGTGTGTTTGAATTGTGGTCATTAAATGCATTGAAGTGGTTGTCCTGATATGAAAATTTATTACTGTAAAGCAACAAAAAGGTAGAATATGGAGAAAAATCTTACATGAACAAAAATTGAGTCAAAGACAGGAAACAGAAGTACATGGATGTTTTGTGAAATAAAAAAATATTATGTCCTGGAGGGATCAGCAACAGTTCAACATAATATGAATCATCTGGACACAGGACAGTACATTGACAGTTTACTGACATACATTAATTCAGGGTATTAAAGATGAAGGCTGAGGAGGAAGAATTGAAGATCTTAGTAGACTTAAGAACAAGCAAATTAAATTCCATGTGGATAAATGTGAAACGATGCATGTAAGGAAAAGCAAACTTTATAATAAAAAATAATAATCACTGGGCTGACTGTTCCTACTCAAGGTAAAACCTCGGAATCATTATTAAAACCTTTGTATGAATTTTTGGTTTATCCACATGCATACTTTGTGTTACTCCAGTGTCTTTTATCACAAAAGGGATATAGCTAAATTAAAATGTTTCAGAAAATGGTTAAAAGGATGATCAGAGACCTTCAGTAGCTTTTAGCTTCTTCAGCAAGAATCTTAGAAACTAAATAGGCTGAGATTCCTCAGGAAGACAGACAACTGGGCAAAGATGATACAACTTCTTCAGGTTCGTCATGGTCTTACAGGGATTTATTTGCTCTCTTTCCCAGCACATGTACTAAATTTCAGTTGATAACCCCCAGTAGGTGACAGGGTCAAAACTGAAAGAGGTAGTGTTTTTACAATGTACAGTTAAACATTTTGGAAGTCCTTCCAAAAAGCATCGGGAGATGCTTAAAAGATGTTGTTATGAGTCTGGGAACGGAGGTCACGGAAAAGAAATGCATTAAGAGTAGTTGAATGCAGAGATAACATCTCTGGCTTGTGACGTAACTGAACAGGTGATTATTAGAAGCCGGGGAGTGTTCTGGGCAAGTATCACTTTATCGGTGCCTTGTTTTTATTTTCTTCCCTGACTTATCACCAATAGCCTCCTTCCTAGCAATGACAGAGTTAAATGGACATTTGGTATGACTCAGTAAGTCTCTTTTTACAAACTCTTTTTACAACACTTTGTCCAGCTGGGGTAGGTATTTGGACATTTAAGGGACTAAAAATATAGGTTCTAACACAGTCTTTTTAGGATTGGTCTTCATTGTCGTTGCTACCAATAAAGATGCCAGATGAGTAAGAGTGTTTATAGTGGGAATGCCTTCTTTGAGAGTTGTGTGCCATTTGCCCATATGCTTATACGAGAGTCTGCCATTGAAACTTAATAATTTCTAACAGAATTATATCATTCAGATGTTATTGGAATCAAAATGTGTGTTATTCTATATTGCATTTAATAGGAATGTTATTTTTTTAAATAAACAATACTTCAGAGGAAATTCACTGTTTATTTTGCTTCTAGGTAAAATGATCCATTCTATGGTTGCTCACTTGGATGCTGTCACAAGTCTAGCTGTAGATCCTAATGGAATCTATTTAATGTCTGGAAGTAAGGGGTTTTTAATCTTCTATACACTCTATAAATTTTGCATATATGATGCATTTACGTTTCTGACAAATCTAACTTTGTCTTTTTTCTTTTTTCCCTAAACAGGCCATGATTGTTCCATTAGGTTATGGAATTTGGACAGCAAGACATGTGTGCAAGAAATAACAGCTCATAGGAAAAAGCTGGATGAATCAATTTATGATGTAGCATTTCATCCGTCAAAAGCATACATTGCCAGTGCAGGAGCTGATGCCCTTGCCAAAGTATTTGTGTGACATAGCAGAACAAACCTGCAGCATAAAAGCAGGTCTGTTTGGACAAAAAAGAGGGAATGCGTCACTGCCATCAATTATAAGGTTACCAATAAGACACTACATCTGATCTGCCTGGGTGAAGGCTGTTATGTGGGGCAGGTATAAGTTGGTGAGAAGTCACCACATCTTGAACAGTGTCAGGCTCATTCATTTAACTGTAATTACTGTATTTGGGGGGTGGGGAGAAATAAAAAAAAGAACCAGTATTTGTAGCCTTGACTGGATATGAATTGGGCGTATGTCTGTTCTTTAGGTGTCTTTAAGCAAACGTGGAGTCTGATCTTACAAAAGACTTTTATTTTGGACTCTGTGTGCTGCCTTAGGGTTAGGAATGTGGTGCTCTTGTGGGGGGAAGTGAGCTCCAAGAGTAGCTTTCTTTTCATCTCTTAGTAATCTTCTGTTTATCAGTTGAATGCCACAGATTCCCCTTTTAAACTTTTATTTTGCTTTAAAGAAAAGGAAATTTAACTTAAAATATTTTAGCATTAGTTGCACAAAATGTTTGGATAAAATTCTAGTTTTTATAAGTCTTTTTATATATTTAGCCTGTCACAACAGTGCTCAAGATTGTATTGATAATGTTTTTCTGCATTATAGAACCCTAAAACACAGAGATCTCACTGACCCGCTGCCGTGTAACCACACTCTTCCCTTCTTTTGCCTAATACAGCTCAGCTAAGTCCTTGCATAAGGATGCTAATTCATCATCATCGCATAACTGTCTTCATAAATAAAGGACTGTAAAATGTGTTCAGATGAAACACAGAGGGGTTAACACCCCCGAATGAACTCTTTAAAAAAAAAAAATTAATCTTGGCATCCTATCACTATGTGATATTTTGTACATCTTACTGTATTTACGAGTTTATTTATCAAGGATTACCCATCTTGCTAATGGCCTATTGTTATTTATTTCACTTTTTGTTGGTCTTTATATCCTTTTATGTAGTGTGTTAAAGGGCCCTGTATATCTATTATGGCACTCTTTGAACAGTCTAAAATAGATGAGAAAATGGGACATTTGATAATTCTAAAGTTGCAAGCCAAGAGTTTCTTTTTCCTCTGGTTAAGTACCTGGAGTGGAGTTGATTCCAAAAAATAATCTTGTTTCAGAACTTTTGGAGTGAAAAATATTTTTATTTGCATTTCAAATAGAGTACAAAAGTAGTTGATTCAAGATCATAAATCTGCTGTGTTTTGACTAGTTATTCCCTGCTTTTATTTTATTTTCAGATGTGCTTCAGTTTATGGTGTAACTAAAGATTTTGTTTGTGTAATGCATGATTAATACAATAAAGTATTTTTTCTAGTCTTCCACAAAACTTTTCTGATCAGTTTGCGAGTTTTGATGAGTTTTGTAAGGTTTCTGTTTTACAAACTATGAATCAGCAAATTTTTAAGATTGTACCACATAGCAAAAGTACAGCGGTTGAAAAATAATGTATATAAAATGCATATAATAAATATTAAATGGTGTACCTGTATGTTACTGTTGACTACATTATTTTGTGTTGCACATTTTGGAAGTGTCATTCTACAAATTACTAAATTAGGTCTACATTTTAGCAAAATGACCATTTGTTTATTATGCTTATAAGCTGCTTTGCTTTTGGAAAATGTAATAGTTGTCTGGATGTCAACCAACTGTTCAGTTTCAAGCAGCAGTGCCCACATATAAGAACATGTTTCCACAGTATTTTTAAAAATTTTTACAAGAACAAATTGAAAGTTGCTAGTGTATTCTTAGGTAGAGCCTTTAGAGATGATCACACTGCTTTTCACTATCTCTGTATATTAGGTGATTCTCAAGTGATTTAGGAGCCAGAAAGATACTCTGTTTTTATTTCAGACTGCCACCAAATCATTGTGTTGAATGAAAAAAAAATTAAATGCTTAAAATTTGCTCGTGTCAGATGTTAACTTCTGTCCAGTTCTTTACAAGTCCTCTGATACAGATGATGCGCAAAAGGGCAGTCTTTTTGCAAACAGCTAAGCTGCCAGTCAACATTTAGCTACTCTGTGATGAGCCACTTTCCTGAAAGTGCATCAGCAGAAACGGAATACCACAATATGAATCTTAGGCTTTTGTGTAAAGTTGCATGCTTAGGTATAGTTTACCCTCAGCTGGAACATGTTCCTATAAGTGGTTGTAACTGCATTGTTCCATGTAAGTTTCCAGTTTTTCAGTGAGAATGTATCTCATGCCATCTCATGTCAAGCAAATTAGATTTAAAAAAAAAAAAAAAAGGAAAAAAAGGTGCTCATGGTAGGCAAAATACTGCAGTTATATTCTGAAATTAATTTTGTTTTAATAATGTTACATTGTTTGAAATGTTACAGTAAATTACAATTTTGTCCTTTATCATGAAGACTGAGGTGAGGCCTTTCAGTAACTGCTTGTAGGACACTAAGACTTTAGTTTTGAAAGTAATATTCACCTGATTTGCACTTTTTGTTCCTTCCAGTCTAAAGTATTCAACTAATCAACAGATGAGAGTATTTGAATTTTATTGGAAGTAATTTCATAACCGCCTTTTCTGAAGCCAAACATTGTTTTTAGCAGCTTTTCCAGACTGCTGCATTTTAATGCTTAAATGAAATGTGATTGTTTAATAAACATTGCCATGCATAACATTTACCTTTTTTTTACTTGTATTAAAATTTAAATGGTAAAACAAAAAATATTTGTTTATTTTCCTTAATTGAAATCTTAACGGTCATCTCAGTTCACTAATGCATAGTGGATCAAATGCTGTAGTGAGGCTTCATTTATTGAATATTGACAGTAGTGTCTAATACAGTCTTTATTGTAGGGTATAACATACTAAAACCTTTATTTCTTTTTTTGTTGTTTTTGTTTTTAGAACAGAAGAGCTGTAGTACTGGTGATGGGGAAAAATGATAGTGCTGAAATAAATGTTTTCATTTAGCAAAAAGACCTCAATTTATAAAAGAACTCATTTACTTCTCTTTTGTAAGTAAAAGGACTTGCCCTCAGAGCCTGAATGGAGAGATACCTAAATGTGTTTAATAATACATTGAGCATTTAAGGTACGATTGATGTAACAGTTACTCCCCGTCTTGCTTCTTATTGTAAGAACTGTTTTATGCAGATGAGTGGTGGCTATAGTCCAGCATCTTGTCTATATAAATATCATATACATCTGCAAAGGTTGTAACAAGCCTTGATCAAGAACCTTCAGTAATTTAGAAATCCTAAGGAAGAATTTATTTGCCAGGTAGATTGTCCTAGTGGAAAAAATCTGTGGGCTTGAGGATACATTATCAGGAGCTGTCCGTTTCTCCTATGTTAGTGAAGTTAATTTAAGACTGATAGCACTCTCTGTCCTAGCATACTCTTATTTTCATGTGCTTCCCTAGCACTTTCCATCTCAAATCAGTGGAAAGCTTCTTGGTCACACCGTGCTGACACATAAAAGGTGTCTCAAACAAATGCATCTCAGTGGAGCAACTGATATTTTTGCAGGGGTGCCAAACAACACACATAAGGTGATCTACATAAAACCTGCTGGGAAAATGAGTGTGACTTTTTTTCCTCCCACATGGTAGGAAAATGGTACATGGTATGAAAATATGACTACCTTTTGTGTTCAGTTTCACTACAGCGTGTGTATACATATATATATGTGTTTTTATGTTCTTTGAGAACTTTTTTAAAAAAAAACAAAAATAAGGCTCTGGAATTGTTTTTAAGTGCTGCATCTGAGGTAAGCATGAATGAAGGTTTAAGTTACATATTTAATACATGCTGTGTTGATACTCGGAGAGTACACGTTCTTGAGTCCTATGCAAACTAAATGACTTACATTAATTTTGACTGTCTTGATCATGGGAAACAACATGCTTTCTTTTCAGTCCTCCCTCTTACCTGGATATCTTAATGGCCCCCCATAAATTAGAGAAGTTGCCTAGACTTTCTGAAAGTTAGCATATAGCAACAAAATCCTATTTTTTAATATTTAGAGTTTAGGGAAATTAATTTCACTCTGGTGGGATCCCTAGTAATGAAAAGGGGGCAATGTGAGGTAGCTGAGGTCATAAGGCTCTTGTTTTAAAGAATCATTGAACCTCTGACTTCAGTACTGTACTGTCTCTGCTGAAGACAGTAAAGTGAAAGTTGTGGTGTACTTTAACAGTATCTGTGGTTTAATTTCTTTAGATGCACATCAAACTGAACAGATGTCAGTAAGGTGGGGTTTTTTGTATTGGGAGTTTTTAAATTTTCTATTTGTTAATTCCCATACATCTTGGATTTGGTATTGATAATATTTCTCCTGGAAGGTCACGTCTGGTGTTCCAGCTGATTTGATCTAGTTTTCCTGAAGCAGAATGGGGAGGCCAACTGTTGGCCAACCCTTGGCCATCCTAGCACACCAACAGCATCTAGGAGCAGTGCTAGGGCATATAATCTGGCAGTAGAAGAATTCTTGCTTTGTTTGTGGTGCTATGACATAACGTTGTTAGAGTAGCACTAAATGTCTCGCATACTCAACTGGAGGAGACCTGCTGCCTACAAGCACATGGTGGACTGCCTTGTGAGGAGTATCTGGCCTCTGGGTGAAGCAGCAGTTGACAGCTGCAAATGTTGGTGGCAGGAACTCAAAAGAAGCTCCTGCAAGATCCTGCAGACACTTTGCATGCAGTGGCAACATGCTGATGTCTGTGTCATGGGTCTGTTTTATGTGCCTGGTGCTTTTGATGGACTGATTGGTACCCAGAGATTTCCTCTGGATTGCCTTGCCTGAAGTTTTTCTGTGTTACTTAAAAATACCATTGCATCTTATTGACTGTAAAGCTTTTAAAATGCTTTTCAATACCACTTCATTACTAGGGTAGTTGTTAGCAAACAGGGAGTAGTATTTAGGTTCCTAAATTAATGTTTTGACTCTTTTTTTTTTCCTTTGATAACCCAGGTGACTAATTCTGCCAGTTTGAATGAAGTGTGTTTTTCTGTTAAGGTGATCTAGCTAATGCTAGATCTGTACAGAAGAATTTCCTAGTGGCTGGAAATATTTTCCTCAGTCCAAGTAATCCCAATACCTGACAGTTTCCATACTGTGTATGCACTACATTCTATTAGAAACTTTTTTTTTTTGACAGATACTTGGGCTTACAGAGGCAACTGATGGTGGTCACTTTCTCGTAACTGTGTGTGTTATTCTAGTCTCTGTTTAGATTTGAGCAGATCAGACCACTGGGGAGTAAAGTCCTTGTTGATGTATTAGCTACCAGCATGCTGAGCCAGATGGTTCTGTTCTGTTTCTCAGCTGGCTGCTAGTCCTCTCCAGAATTAGTAGTTCAACAGGACAAAGTTGTATACCTCACCTCCTGCAGAATATTTAGATAGGAGAAAGCAGTTGTCTCCCCATCTTCCTTTTCTGAACAAGTAGTATATTATTTAAAAACCCAAGAGTAAGTGTCGGAGAAGTCTAGAATTTACACAATTGTGAATTTGGTTTTGATTTTAAAAAGACATTTTATTTTGTAGTTTGTTTGATTTGCATCTTACAAAAAATTTAAAAGTAGTTCCATCTAATTAAAATTATTTTCCTAAACCTTACCAATCTTTTCTCAGTCTTTAGACCTGTTGTCTCTAACTTGTGTTCTTTGGCAAAGAATTGTTTGTCATATTTGTAATCTGATCACTTGTACCAGGGAAGAAAAACAGTTCTTATCCCTTTGCTTACATTCTACCGTACTGTGATTGCTGTTGAGTAGTAAACGCCATATCTGACCTCAGTGGAGATTGGAAAAGTTTAGCTAGCATTTGCTAGCAAAACCAGCTAGGTAGGATTCTCATACCGGTGTCTTAAGAACTAGCCCAGGAAGAAATTCAGCTGTAGGTTCAGTTATATCCTGAGGCTGAGGGGATATTCAACCTGACAGTGCCTGGCTTCCAGGAGAGTGCCCTCAGCATGAGGTCAGGCTTCTTGGCAGCTAGGAAATGATGCTACCTGCTCCTTTTGGCTGTAGTGAACAAACTGGCCAAAACAGTGCTGTTCCCTTTGGTTATCCTGGGGTAGCTAGCATTCAGCTGATGTGGCTAGCATTCAGCTGACGCTGCTAGTGTTTGTGGATGTCTTCAGTGGTGGGTTGTAAAGAAAAATAGTAAGGACACAGTATTCATTTGTGTGTAGACACAGATGAATGTAAATAAATTTTAGAGTAATGAAACAATAAATACTCTTCAGGTAGCAAAAGGGGCTTACGATCAAGGATACTTCACTAACCAAACTTGATTGTTTGAAAGGAAAGGAAATTTTGATCCTAATGAGATTAAATTTAAAGTGGGCAGTGTGCTTCAAAGCAGAGATTAAGCCCTTGGATTTTATCATAGGCTGCAAGTTTTCAGGAACTATTCTTCCTTCAGCTGAAGCCAGAGACAAAATTCCTGTTGAAGCCAAAGTGGGCAAAGGAAAGTGTGTTCCAGTTGATAGACATGTAGCTGGAAAGTTAGTCATACTTAGATGGAAACTTCCACTGAAGCTTATAATTTATTTGGTGTCTGTATTTGGATGGCAGTTGATCACAAGCTATTCAAACACATTCCACTTCAGCTTCTGAAGCAAACCCTTTATGTTTACTATCCCAGGTCCAAACAAAAGCCAGTCAGTAAGATTTTGTTTGTTTGTTTGTTTGATTTTATTAGGCTGGAGGCTCTCTAAGCCTCCAGTTTCCAGGTGGTTTATTAAAGATACAAGTTGATCTTCTTTGGCAATGTGCTCAGGCCTTCTATGGCACTTGCGTGCAGCAGATAAATTTTCTGATTTTTGTGGCCTTGATGCTTTCTGGAGCTGTCTTACCCTTCAGCTTAATGGAAGGAAGGAAAGTGCTGAGAAAACGAGAATCTCTGCATTTAAGAGCAGTGAGTTTGGTGGAGCTTGGTAGTGATACTGAGAGTTGCCCCCTTAAAATATGGCTTAAATATATGGCTTAAAATCAAGGCATAAAAAGGTGTCACTGCTTTTCTTCAGAACGGGAAAAGAAAATACAGTATTTATATTATATTATATTATATTATATTATATTATATTATATTATATTATATTATATTATATTATATTATACACAGTATTTGTATTATATGGTGCCATAGAAGAGAAGACCTATGTGACAACACTAACGTGAATTCCAAATAGAAGTAATTAAGAATGTTTATGGGAGGACAACTGTTCTGATTAAACTATTCTACTCCATTTGTGCCAAATTCCTCTTTCCTGTTCCCTTCCCCCCTCAAAATTACTTCATAAGCTGTAGAGAAGTATAGTCATTGGCTTTGATGTAAATGATTCTTGGCTAGTTACTGCATAGCTGCTCTTTATTGGCATTGATTTTGAAAGCAAACTAAAGAGTTCTAAAGTGATTATTTTCTCTTAAGAATATTAGGATGGTCTTACTTTTGAATTTTTCTTGTTCCTTGCAGGTTCAATAGTAGTTTTGTGAAACAATGATAAAGGTTGGCTGCTGAGACTTGTTCTTCTTGCACTCTGCTTGAGGTTGTAATATAAAAGTTTTTTGCTACCAGGTCACAAGTCTGGTGGTTTGAAGACTTCTCTGCAGTTTATTGATCTTCAGTCCTGGACTGTATATGTGCTTTTCCTATATACTGCACTTGTCACACAAGTGTACAGCTAGAAAGCATCACACTATCAAAAGATGCATATACAAAGTGCTTCATAGGCAGAGAGGATCTAAATGCCTAAGGTATGTGTGAGGTGTAAAATTTGGGGTGCCTTGGAATCAGGATCAGAGACCCTGGCTTGGGTACAGAGGTGTCCTCTGCACAGCCTGGGGCCATGCCAGCACCTTGGGATAAAAATTCCCGATGAATGACCTGCTAGTTGAGTAGGGAGCTGCTTTGTACAGACACGATCTTTGTACTGCCCTGCTGAAGTGGCATGCAGAAAAGAGTGAGTATGGAAATTTGTGTAACGTGTCTTCTGTGTGTGTAATCCCTGACTTGGAATCTCATCCTGGAGGTAAGCATTTGTAACACTTCCTTCAAGGGCTGAGAAGGGCATACTGCCACTGTAAGAGCAAGTTGTGCACTTCTTTCAGTTATAAAATAACCTACAAGTAAAGAATTCACCCAGGAAATGTAAGAGACAGATTTGGTGTCCTCCTTGGTCTTCTGGCACTGAATGATTTCAGTGCTCAGGTGTATGTCCTAACCTATGCGTGGCTGTAGGTTGCAGCCCTTACTAAAAATTACAGTACGAAAAGTAATTTCAATTTTTTAGGACTGCAGATTAATAGAATTTTGTACATTGTTCTGGGAGCCACACAGGGAAGGATGAGTTTTGGACTGTGTTAAGTACTATTTAATGTAAAATTCAGAAACAGCTCTGGGAATTGCAGTAAGTAGCTAAATTGCTAAGCTTAGAATCTTCTACTCTTTTCTGAGTGAAAGAATCTTGGGGGGTTTTTTTGTGCAGAGGTATGTCATCAGCAGTGGGGTTGCAGATCTGAGACTGCCTGAGCCTTGTGAGTACTTTTCAGGGACATAGTACATAGAGAATCACAGAATGGTTTGGGTTGGAAAGCATTGTTAAAGATCATCTTGTCTAGCCTCCCCTGTCTTGGTTTTCACCATACAAGTTTTTATCCGTCTCACCAGAGACCAGAACTGATCCCCTGAAGGGCATATTCTTGATGGATAGTCCTAATACCTGCAGCAATGTTCCCAAATGGAGTTTGCACAAGTAATGCTAGCTGCAGCTCTGTTCACATTCTTTGTACTGCTTGGTCCAGCAGCATAAGACTGAACCCTCATAGTGTGGCTTTATCTACCTTCTTACCCAAACCAGAACTTTAGATCATGTCTACCCTCTACCATGTTGTTCTTCCTCCAGACTTAACCTACTTACAGCAAAGTCTACATCCTTTAAACGCTGGCGCAGTATCTCACCAGGTCACAATCCTTTTATCTGTGTCCCACCACTGTTTTTTTCCAGATCAAAACTGGGCTGACAAGTGCTTGCTTCCACATAAACTTTGTATATTTAAAAAAGTATTTTCTATACCCACCACTTCTACCTCAGTGTAATCAGGCTGTAAGAAAGGTGCAAGTAATGTGGTGTCACGGTCCCTGTGAAACAGAAATATCTGGACTCTGCAGGTTTCAGTGTCCCAGAGATCTGGACCTGCTTTTTCCTTGATGAATGAATGACATGCATAAAGCTACCTTCACCTTTGCAATAGTAAAAACAAAGTGGGAGAGTAAATGCGATTCTACTAGCTGGTGTGCGAGTTATATTCAGAAGATAACTCGCATCATACCTAGTATGAACAATGACTAAAATATTGATATTGACTCATTCAAATAAAAATGTGTATAAATAGTATCCTTGCTATTTGAAGATTATTTATGATTTTTTTCTTTTGAAAACTGGCATTTAAGGTAATGCAGACAGTTAGGAAGCATCACATGCAACTTAAGCTATACGACATGAGGTTAATCATTAAAAGATTTTATATTACAAGATATTGAAACAGCAGCAGTCTGTTTTCTTGCAATATATATTTCTATAAAAAGTTTATAAACTAAATTAAACTTTTGCACAAAGTTGATATTGCATATGGATTTATACAGCAGTAGCTAAATACTCTTATCTATAAACACATAACAAAATTAAGGCTAACTATTAATAGAAAAATACAAGGCATCTCTGCCATTCATGTTTAGTGTAATATATAGCCAGTCATAAGTTATTAAAAAATGCACAACAAAAGCCTGATGAATACACTCCTTTCTGTGCCACTCCATATCTACTATGACTTTTACAATCAACAGTGGGGGAGGTATGAAAAAAGGGAAACCCTAGGTTGATAAGGAAAGCGCTGTTTTGTTTTCTACTGTATATTTTATTTGCAAAAAGCCTTTTATTTTCTAAAGAATACTCTAGTAATTTGGAATAGCTCTGTGAATTATTGCATCATTTTAACCACATACGTAGGTATAAGAATATCAACATATTACTAGGTATGTAATCAAAGCCTTTTTTTTTTTGAGAAAATTATTCTTTCATCTTCAAAGAACCTTACACAACTTTAAAGATGTTTTTACTAGCATTAGAAAGTTATTTTGTGAGCTACTGAATCTCACTTATGTGTCTGCCTAATTTCTTCTTTTTAAACATGCCATCTGATACGAATGTTAGGTTTCAAGGTTTGAGATACTTTTAGATGTGAATTTGAATGCTTTCATATCCCAGTGTATGGTCTAATTTAATCTCTTTGCCCAAGATTCCTGTCTCTAATGTCTAGCCAATAACAACTTCATAAAATCAAGACAGTATGAGGCAGTAGACAGGAAAAAAATCCAGTTACCAGATATATTCAGAATATCACTGTTGACTTCAGTGGTGTAGGAAGCAGTAGTATCAGCTAATACAATACCGTACCAGAAATGCCTTTCAAAATCTGTGCCAGAAGAACCAAACAACATAGATCCAGAGATATCTGTGGGTCAAAGTTAAATGTCTTTTGATGTGAACTTTGCCATCCAGAAGGCAGTGTCGTTCCCAATAGCAAAACCTCAACTAGTAAAAATACTGTTTAGCTACAATCTGTCATACCTTTTCTTAAACTGCCTGGCAATAATGGATGTTGCACAACTGAAGCACTGGAAGTACTTCATGCTATCAGAACTCCTTGAAAAGATACAGAATCATAAGCTACAGAAGGCTTATAGAAGATAGTACTGTGTGTTTAAAATGTGATATTATTTTTAACTTGTAAGAACACATCTAGCAAGTGACAGCAAAAATGTCAGAGCTGTTTCCTTTGCTGATATCTGATAGCCTTAAGTGCACAATAGGCATAGCTTTAAACTTGGGGATACTATATATGTATTGAAAATAATAGCTGTTGGCCAAATTCTGCATTCCAGTATTAAGAACAACTTCTAACAAGCTCACAAAAATCCTTGAATCGCTACAGAAACAAAAAGTAGCCCTTCTTCTTCCCTTGAATTATGACAGTATATATAAGAACAAAACATCTGTACTTTAGAGGGACCATTTCAGTTTCACAATTTGTCATTTCAAATTAGTAATACCCAACAGCAGATTTTTTTTTTATTGTTTAGAGTCCAAAAAATCTTTACAGATGCCTCTAATAAGATCAGGAACCATTTGCTCCAATCCTGTGAACTCCCTTGTGAAAAAACTATGAGTGTCTCTTGGTTCAGAAGCCATGTCTTTCAGATCATCCAGAGGTGCCCAGGCAATACCAACAGAGAAGACTGTTATTCCTACAATGTAATAGTACAGTAAGAGGAAAAAAAAAAGTAGTTAATACCATTTTGCCTATGGATACAAGAAAAATAGCCATTTCTAAATCCATTAATTAATCTGTAGTGAAAAATTGTATTTCAATACCTGCAGTCTGTCAACAATGATTACATTTTGCCACTAAATATCCGAAATTGGAAGATTTGTCTCAGTAAGACTCTTGAAGGAAATACGGGGTATCTTAAGAGCTAGTGTCTTAGCTGGTTTTTATAGTGACACACATGAATGTAGCAGTTACAATATATCAGTCTTGAAACACAAGTAAGATTGTGTAAAGTTATTTTACAAATTAATTTGGAGCCTTTGACTATGCTTAGTGCTTTCAAGCATCAGCAGCCCAATAAGCTTTTTGGCCAAAACTATTTCCTTCCTAGGTGCTGAGGGAGTGCAGGAGTAATGCTATATTGGATGGCATCATTGGTTGTAGCTTCACTACATGGCTCTTTATTTTTAATCTACTATTTTCTCTCCTGTTCAGCAAAGTAAGACTGGGTATACATTTTTAACTAAGCTGCCATGAGTAAGTCCACTTACACCTGGTTCCACAGGGCTCATTTTTCATCCTAATGGAAAACAGTTCCCTAGAGATCACATTTCCTGAATTTAAAACATGTATGGATACGTGATTCACTCTCTGGAGCTGTAGTTGCACACTTTAAAATCTTAACATTTACAATACAGCATAAACAGGATGAATTAGCTTCCATTTCCTTTAAAGATATGTCATTTACCTGCTTTTTGCGCAGCAGCAGCAGGTCCTCTAACATCATCGTAAGACTGACCATCAGTCAAAACAATGAGGAAATTTTTGTTAGGTCCATCTTTTATTGGCCCAAACACATTTCTGGTTGTGAAAGAAATGGCATCACCAGTAGCAGTGCCACCACTCATGTAGCGAATGTTCCGGATAGCTGAGAGGACTTTTTCTTTTGTGGTGTAGTCTGTGAAGCTGAACTCGGTACGCTGATCATATGTGAACTGCACAGCTGCAATCTTGGAACCAATGTCAGAGATCTCAAAGGCCTTTGCAACATTGCTGATGAATTCCAGCACAAGGCGGAAGTTGCTTTCTCCCACACTGCTGGAACCATCTATTAAGAAACCGATGTTGACTGAGTTGTAGCATGTCTTGCTACATAACATCTGCTCATGTGAACACAATTTTTGGACAAGAGGTTTCACATATTTGGTAGTACCAAACCAGGTGGGCATTTGGTAAGAGAAGAACCCATTGTTTCTGCAAACAGCCTGTTTGAAAACAAAAAGTCAACAGGTGAATACTGACACAGTGGCTGTATGAAAAATAATCAGACATCTATGTGATTTTCTTTCAAAGGCAGGTTAGAAATGAAGCTCGATGGGTTTCTGCTTGTTTGTTTTTAAAAGAAATTCAGTACAAACATCTGCAGTTGAAGTCAGTGAAAGCTATAATATAGTTTATTTTACCCAACAATAAAGTCAGCTCTGCCCCTTGACCTCTGGAAATTTCAAATATTTTAACTTTATTTATAAGAACTGTAATAACTGGAAATTATGATTTTTGAAAGTGAACTAAGTCATGCTACTGAATAGCTGATGTAAAGTTCTGTATTTTTTGCTTATCCACTGAAAATTAGTCTGTGTTTTTTCTTTGAACTTGGTAAGCCCTTCTTTTTAATCTATAATGTCATAAACACAGGCACACAGTTGGGTAGAAATATAGCTCCAGGTCATTAAAAGTAAAATTTCTTTCTTTTTCTGGCTTCCATAAAATGCATGTGAAGTACAAGGTAGTTGAGGAAGGGGTTAAATTTAAAATCATCTCTTCACAGTAATAACTAACCTGGCTAAGATCAGAAGGGGTGGGCAAGCCTTGGTCACCTGAGGTCATGTCTTTCTGTGCCTGTGAGTACATAGGAGTTGGACCTGCCTGCAATACCACTGGGATCAGCAGTAAGCTATCTTGTGCTGAGAAGGAGCAGAGTTGTAGTGCTTCATTCTCATCATGCCTTCAACTATTAAATTTCTGCTGAAATTACACATCTAAGACCTCCCTTTCGAAAATGAGGTTCTCACTGGTGAGTAAGTAAAGACCTAGTGATTAGAAAGCTCTTGTGAGAGCAGGTGGTGTGTTTGAATTCCTACTCTAACTCATACAGAGCAAGATCCAAACCTTTTTATCCAAGATGAATGGTTTACACATGAACTTGTTAAGATGTGGGTTTTTTTCATTATTTTCTGTCCTGCTTGTAATGAAGTAAATAATTATCCATAGAGCAGGTACTGAAAGATACTGTCTGCCATTTCATGATGGAGATACCATAGCTGCGTTTCATTGCCTGTGACACATTTAACCATGCATAGGATAGGGGATTCTCCTGCTCTTAGAATCTTCATGTAATTACAAAGTCCAGGAGTTACAATTTGGCCAAGACTCTGAACTGGGAGGAGCTTGATAGCACTTTGGTAACCTTTGTATAGACCCTTTAGCAGGAAAAAAAAGAGTGCTGCTTTAGGTTTTCTACTGTGGTTCTTTTAAATCACTTTAGAAAGGATAATTTCATTGGATATATATAAAAATATTAAGAATTAGTTCTTTAGGATTCTAGCATGAAGTAAATTCTCTAGAATCATACCCACAACTGAAAAACATATAATGATATTCTTCTCTCTTACTTTGTCAACAAAACCAATGTCTTGTACCATTCCCAGCTCCTCTGTTGTGGGTTTTGCTACAGATACAATGAACACGTTGACTCCAAATTCTCTGGCCACTATGCCAGCCTCTTCTATATCATCTGAGGGCCAGCCATCTAGGAAAACTACAATGATCTTGGGAATTCCTTTGCGTGCTCCATTTTCCAAAGAGAAGAATTTCTGAGCTGTGTGCTTCAACGCTTTACCTAGTTTTGAACAGAAGAAGAATATTGAAGAACAAATGTGATCACATTTTGGTATCAATTCCCTGTATGAAATTGTCCTGAATTTCTATTACGATTACAGGTCTCACCCAGTGTAAAAATGAAAGAGTGCCTCAGGAAACTTCATGATAATAATGAAGCTTGAGCAACCTGTAAGTTAAAAAAATAAACAAAAAACCCTCCAAAAAACCCCAAAACCAAACCAGCCCCACAACAAAAAAACAAATCAAAAAAAACAAAACACAGATAAAACTGAGAAAGAAATCACTGATGTTTTTCATCCACAGGTCTAGTTTTGTACTAGGAAGTAGATATATACTAGTGCCTGCCAACTGGATTGGAAGGAAGTAAGTTGTGGAGCTACCTAAATTTAGCTTGTGAAATGCAATATATTTGTAATGCTCTGTTTCCTCATTTGGCAAACACCTCTTCACAACCACTTTACTTATTCTGAGTTTATTTTAACTCTTTAGTTAGCCATTCAACAAGAAAGAAATGCTGAACCTTTTAGATATGAATTTGTTTCAAGATATCACTCTGTTACCTGTGAAAAGTCAATTACTGTTTAAACATGGGAAGTTATATTTGCACTTCTACTCTAATTAAATGTGTAATAAGCAACTCTAACTTCTGGAAATTAAATGTAAGATGTGGCAATGTTCTAGTGGAAAAATACTGAACTTTACTAAAATGAGCATGGCATTTAAAACACTTTCTCACCTACATGAATTATAGGAACTTCAGTAGATACACACACATAAAAATAAGTAAAGTAGTTTCTCTTTGTATGGAAGTATGAGCTCACCTGTATTAGAATTGCCTCCTCTGAACCCTAATTCCTTTATGGCAAACAAAACATCCTTTGCAGCAGTGAAGTTTTTCAGATAGAATTCAATTTTTGGATGTTCACTGTGGAAAAATAAAACAGTAATAAAGTATGTAGTTCACTTTTCATACTGCTATGGCATTAGCAAGCTAAAATACAATTTGAGTAATTTTGTCCTTGATCATGTACACTCTTTTCTATATTTTTAATTACTAAAATAGAAGTATGCTCGTTGCTTAATAACTCTCACAGTCCTTAGCAAGAGGAATTATTTACCGGGGTAAGTAAATTAAGAACAGGCTGATTCATAGGCTTATCAAGCAGCTACAATTATTAGGTTGAAAATATATACAGAAAATGAAAACTTAACATGCCACATGTTAAACTAAATTTATTTGTATAATTGAAAATTGGCAGCTTTTCTGCTATCTGCATGATAAATATCTTCTTTATAAAAGATTCCTGTGAAATGCAATTTGAGTTATTTAATTTGAGACGTTTTAAGGTACATTAGCTACTGACTCCATTTAAGAAATAAAAGATTTTAGCTATGCTGAGTTTCCAAATTTCACTTTTTATTTATAGTAGAAAACAAAAAGAAGGGAAGTTTCTTTTGCCATTCAAAGAGTAGAAAGACAAACACCTATAGGTCAAAGAGCTGCGGCTATGAATAAGTGATATGATCCTGCATCAGAATTACTAGAATGATGTGCCTGTGCCAGCAGAACCCTGTGCCAAGCAGAGTTGATCTGCTATGCTGAATCTCATGGCAGAGTAACTTAAAATGGTACATCTTAAGTTATAAGGATTATTGCTTGTAAGATGCTTTAACTCCTCTAATGAAGATATCTAATGAACTCCTCTAATGAAGAGGAGTTGAATGTTCAAGGTGCTAAACTGATCACTCAGTTGCGACATGAATTGTTCCTCACCTTTATAGTATTTAGACCCAGAAGAGCAAGAGTGAGGTTCATTTCCCTTAGCTTTTGATGTCTACAGTGGGCAGAAACTGGATTTTTCAGGATGGAATTCATCACATCCTAAAAGAGGCACCCAAAGCAGTTCAGTTCAGATGGTTTGTGCTGTGTGGTCTAATGAACATAAAGCAAGCCTAGGTCATTAAATCAGATGCAGACATCTACTCTTGCAGTTGTCTAAAGGCAGGGGAGAGGAACAGACTTCAATGATGAAAGATGTGATAGAGAAACCCTATGTTAATCTAACAGATGTTTCATCTTCTTGAACAAGAAGGTTAAAGGTTGTGCTTCCTTTACTCCAGAAGCAATATCCAAAGTGGTTAAACCTTGGAGAACCGCTACTGCTGACGGTGCTAAATCATCCCTGTCCCCTGCTGAGCAACTCGCAAACTGAGCTGTGCTCCAACAAACCTCCTACCAACGTGCTGGCTGTTGCAGTGGCTTTCAGGCAGTTTTGCAGCCTGCAAACGTACATAGCAGTATCAGTAGTCTTAAAATTAAAAAGTGACCATTTACAATTTGAAAATATTAGCTGTAGTAATCTACAGATTAGCAAAAGTATTTTTTTGTTTTGTACATGCACCTAGCCATTTGTGAAAATTCTCTCTACAATTTGTTAAAAAAGTCATCTCTCCTTTGCTGAGTGCTTTCGCTGTTTTAGTAAGATGAGCTACAAAACTGTCAGTAGCAGACAGGCTGCTCCTCTCTATCCAAATATCAGGTATCACAGAGGCAGATGATGATCAAATTTTTCACATCTTCTCACATGGACATCTCCATGTAGCACAGAGCAAACAGTGCTACAGCTGGAAAGAGCTCACTTTCTATTGCTATTCTTTTGCAGAACAGTATTCACTCAATAATGGCAAAATAGGGAATGATATGTTAATTGATATCTCCTACTAATCATTTGGTTATATTTTGTATAGATTGTTCTTACCTGGCCTGTACAACTCCAACATGAGGCCCTTCTGTCCCAATTCCCAACATCACAGCTACCTTCCCAACAAAGTTTTTCTGCAAATTAAATCTACGGTGGCCGATGTTGTAACTTCCATCAATGAGAAAAGCAATATCAGCTTTACAGTCTGTGAACATCCAAAATAATTAGACTTACTTAACACCATGTAAACGCTAGGATTTTGCTTTGCAAAAGTTTAATCTGAGGGTTCCTACCTTTGTTTCCAGCCTTTTTATCAAGTAGCTTCTTAGGTCTTTTACCTTCAGTGAAGGAAACAGAATAGATCATTTAAGTATAACAAGATGAACAGCCAGAATCAAACCAGAAAAAGCTCAAGAATTACATTGCAATCTATCTGCAGTAAGAACTGTCAATCAGTTTAATTATTAAACTTGCACTGCTACTGCTTTGCTCCTTAGAGAATATTCTTTTTCAAATTAAACAATTTAACCTTCCTTTTCACACCTGTCTAGGTGATTGCTGAAACTTAAAGCTGGGTGGATTGCTGTACCTCACCATTCCACGTGCTACAGTTTTTTAGTTACCAATCTGCTGTACAGTGCACAATTTTAATGTTTTGGAAGCAAACCATGACTTAAACTGTAAAGCAAATGGTCTAGTCACAAACAAAATCCAAGTCCAATATTTACATACTACTAACTTTCATCTAAACTGATCTAGCCTTCTGCTGGCAGCATTTTCTGTGGAGAAATTAGCGTAACACGTAACATCTAAATTTCTGCTACGCAAGTCCTGACAGCACTCAGCTGAGTAGTTCTGTAAGAAGGAATAAGTTCTCGGTCTTCTCTGTCACTTACAGGAATGACTATTCCAAGAGCTCATAAACTCTTACCTTTTATGTTATCTGTATATACTTTTCCAAATTAATTCAAAGTTGGTTTTTATTGTTTTTTTGTTTTGTTTTGATTTACATGAACACTACTGAAACCAGAATCAATTTGTCCAATTACAAATGATTCCTCCTTTTGCTGACTAAAGATATACTGCAAAAATAGGTATTGGACATGTTTTCTTCTTTAAAAACAAACAAATCCTATGTAACATGGCATTTTAGCCAGGAATTCATGAACCACAGCACATTTTAACAGAGTAGACTTCCCCTGTGGCAGAGATCTCATACCTGTAGAAGGACGTGCTGTTGATACTGATCGTCCAACTGCTTCAAGTGCTGTGTTCTTGATACCTGTTAAAATTTTTGAAGAATAAATTTACTATATTTTAGTGTATTTAGATGAAATTACAAGTGCTTGAAGAATATTTTATTTCCAATAACCTTTCTTTGTGATCTGCCTTTAGCTACTCTGGGAGTAGGACCCAGGCCTAGGCAGATCTTTGGCGTAACCCAGTATTACACTCCTTATTCTACAGGTAATGAACTTCTCCTTTGAGCTTCTGCATTTGAAACAATAGCAGCTGATGAGTAACTGCAGTATATCTAATTGAGGAGAGGTTTTGAGCTATAGTAGCCATTATTTCTAGAAGATAATTCAGGACTTGATCTGGAGAGTGATCTTACTTACATCCTCACCAAAAGCACCTGTAGTTCCAAGTTCTTAGCTATTAATTTGCAATGGACACACACAAGGATTACTAGTATCTTAAAGAAAGCAGGCTGAATTTTAGCTATGTAAACAAAAAAAAAACATGTTAAAGAGATATATTTCCCAAACTCTGAAAGAATATACCAGAAAACACATACACTGTAATATTTTTGAAACCACCACAACATATATAACCAGCAGGCTGCTTTCTACATTTTTATAGGGGTGGTTTAACCTCACCCAAGTGGCAGGGCATGATAACAGGTTTGCAATCAGACACAGTATCTCAACTACACAGACAAAAACTTCTGAAAAAAACCACTACATCACATTGTAGCTTAATGGCCTCATCACATCTGAGTTGACATTACTGCTACTCTTGGAGGGTCAGTGTTCTGTTTGCATTCCAGTTACAGTTAGCAAAATAGTAAGTGTGATCCACCTACGAGTCACTGAGAAAGATGAAGCCCATCTAGAGAGTGCCTGAGACTGGATCCCATTGGCATTTACAGCAGGGTAGCTTTCCTGTCCTGGGAGAGTCTGTACCCTTACAGCTCCTCCTGTATTGGTGATCACCCCTCTGAAATACAAAAAGAGTTGTTACAGATCAGACATTTTAATCACAACGCAATTATACCATGGAGACTAGCCTCCTGCAAAAGATGCCATATAGGCAGGCAGTTGTGTTCAGGCTAAAACAAGCTATAAATTGTTGAAAAGACTTTTAAAAGAAACTGTTCTGCAGAGCACCATACAGACTTAGAAAAAAAAAGGTCAGGAAATTCTAAAATTCTGGTAGTGTTCAGACTGTTTCAAGGACATACCAGTTCCTGAAGGGAAGAGTGCCAGCAAAACATATTTGAGTTCATTATGTCTCATGAGTATTTGTGATTGAAACAAAATTCAGTATGCTTAGCTACAAAATGACCAAAGCCAAGAAAACTGGAAAGAGAAATTGCTGCTTATAGCAGCAACAGACACATAGGATATCTTGTTATGCAACTACAGACTGAAGTCAGAAATGGTAGGCATCATTGATAGCAGCCATCAGATTACTGATAATTATAAGACCAGAGCCTAAAGCATTTTATTCTTCTTATTCACCTGTAGTAAACATTAAATGTGAAATCTGAAGTTAATTAAATAACTAAATGCAAGTTACTAGCTCAATCCATATAAGATTCCTGATTACTTCCAGTCTAAACTTGGAAAACAGTGTATTAACAGTAGATGCAATTCAACTGTGTAATTTTCACTGACAGATGTAGGGTAACGTACCAAATTGCAGCTTTGGAATTTGGAATACTAACAAGTCTATCTTCATTAGTTTAAGCATAGTGCAGTGCATCCTTAATATACAGTTATAACAGGTTAATTAAAAAAATATTTCAAAAAAAATACCAAGAATCTTACTGATTAAAATATCTTATAAAGTCATATTCAGTATTATAAAACTATTATACTCCTTAATGTCTTACTAGAAGGGTCAGTTCAGAAACATAGAAGTGACATGAAGACTTGTAGCAAAATCAATGGAGGACGTTTTCCAAAACTGAGAATGTAAAACACCCTGACCATAGACAAGTTTTTGAGGTCCTAGTCTAGTTCTTAGAGAAGGCCACTGTCATTTTTCCCTTGTTGAGTTTCATTTCACGATTCAACAAACAGGTTTTGAGACTGCCTACCAGATCTGTCCTGCCCTCCGAGACAGAGGAAGGAATACCTAGTTTGAAAGTCTTGCTAATGCCCACAGACTGAGAATGATGTGATTACCCATCAGGACAACAGATTCATGCATTTAGGAAACTTGAGGGTTAAGAGCAGCACAAAGAATTTCACTGTTTTTGCAGGCAGAGAGGCTGTTGTGGTTGTTTGCACTTGGATACCTCAAGCACTCATAACAGGCCTTGGAAGGGTTCGGATCTCTTTTTATATGCTACTGACAGAACAGTTATTTTTAGAGACCAAAATTCAATGCTGAGCTGCTCTAAGAGAGAGTAAAATCTTGATGCTTTGCAGTGCTTTGGCAAGTACAGTATTGTGGGAGACAAACAACCACTTCAGGACTATTTAAACACAGCAATATGAGCCTTTGTGTTTACTTTTCTTATCTGTTTGGCTTCCCACTTGAAAAGACATCCTGGCCTAATCTGACTTAAAACATTGCAAAAGTAGAATAATCAAGACCAGAGTTTAGAAAACCATGCATATATTTCTGGTAATACGAGCTCTGAGTATCCGGAGCAAAGGCAGCTTCCACATAAATCTCCATGTGGACTACTGTTAAAATACATTCCTCATTCATGGATGTGATTTGCATTTCTAAATTGAACTGTGGTTATATATATTTAATTCTTGTAGCTTACAAGATTATGATAGAATTAAAATATACAGATATTTTCTCACCCAAGAACACTGTACACAGTATATTTACAGAGGAGCTTTAGTAAAGTTACCCCGAGTGACTTTAAAATCAGACTATAAATTTGGCAAACACAAACAGCACTTTAAAGTTCTTTAAAAATCTGTGAGAGAAAAATTAGACCAGAGCCTCTAACTGGTTATTTTTAAATGAAAGGAAAATTCAGTAAGGCAAAACTATCTTGGGGAAAAATAACACATTGATGTATTTAAATTTCAGACTAATTAGAACATAATGACGTGCTCCAGTACCTGGTTCTCTTTGGCATTCAAGCCTTCATAATGTCTCAGTCTTAATGGATAAGGAAATACATGTCAGAAATAGAACACATGGGTTTAATTGGAACAGTTTCTAGTTTAAGTTTATATTTGCAATTTTAATGAAGCTACTTTGGGCTTGCATCACCAAACCTGATCTATGCCTAAGTTAGCTCTCAAGAAGATTTTTAGTGTCTCTTCCCCCTTCCTTTGCTGTAGACTTGCAACCTTGAGCACTGGCTGAATTAAACTCAGGAACACATTCACACTGAAAGCTCAGCCTAAGAATTATTCCTGGAAGCAATGATTTCAGCTTATTTTCGTCACAGTGTGACCAGTTTTGTCTATATTGTTCCATTTTGTCTATTGGTCTTTTAATCTTGATTGCCGTGTAATCATTCTGGGGAAAAAAAATAATCTAGACAGTCACCATTGAATTTAGAAGCTTTCCACTGAAACCAGAGTAAGTTTATTTGTTCCTTATCTATTTATTGAAAACATTTGATTCTGTATTTCATCACAAGTCATAAAACTTGACTGTCCTCTGGAGACAGAGTATTTCCATATGACAGCTCCACTATTTTTAATGCAAGTGGGGGACTGATATTAGATGTGAATAAAATGAACTATAGCTTTATGAAAGCTATTCCTCTTTTCTTGCCATTTTGTTCGGTAGGTAAATTAAGCCATCTTTTACAATCTCATTGGTTTTACTTGGGATGTTTCTTCTAGCATGTTTACTCAGAGTACATGCTCATATATGCTGAAGTGGAATAAACCATATTGTCGTCTGCCTTTGTATTCTGAAAGAGACTGGCAAATTCCTTTTTGTAGTCATTTGCGATTAACTTTAGAAGTGAGATTCATCTTGTGTAGATCTGCAGTGCTATTTAAACACTGAAAAAATGCCTATGCATTTCCTCAGAATGATTTATGTCATTACAATCTGCTTCCATTTTCACCACTGCTCTTTGCCCTGGTGTGATTTACTTGCATGCCATGGCTGCTTTAATTAAACTGGAAATCTGCAGATTTTCCAGGAACAGCTTTCACTTCCTTACTTGCTATGTTTTAAGCCACTGCCAGGGCTCTTTGGTGGCAACTTTATATAAAAGCTATCAATCTATTCTCCTGCCTAGCTTCACTGTTAATAATAAATCATAATTTATATCAAAATGGTATTTTTCACTCAAAAATGCACACAAATTTAACAGAAAAGCAGATACACAAGGAAACAATTCAGTGCCTCACTGTACAATAGCTCATGGGAGAAAGTATACTGGCCAAGAGCAGTATAAAATATGGGAAAGCCTTATGAAATACAGGAAGTTAATAAAAAACATAGTTAAAAATCTGAACCGAGGTAAATGAGCAGATGGGACTGAAGCTTTTTAGAGCCTCATACACCTCCTCAAACTAGAGTACAAGAACTGTTTATCTGCCCTCTCAGAGAAAGAGACACAGGGTTGGCTTGCCTTTTCTGAATTTGGAAGAAACTTGAACTTTTCAAAGAGCCTGCACATCAAATCTGGTGCCTAGACCACAAAGAGACTCTTCCAGCCATGGGAGATAACCCATATACACGTAACTCCAATCAATAATCTTACACAGAGCAGCAGAGAGCTAAAATACCATCTCCTGTTAAGAGAAAGAGGAAACAAGATTTTCACTTTTTGAAAAATCTTTTTCCTCTGGGTAAATTTTCCATTGTTCCTTAGAAATTGTAATAATTGTGACAGATTTAGTCAATGGAAAGAGCACTTTTTGCAGCATGCTTATAAGCTATTGACTTATTTAAAAATGTTGGAGATGAAGTCAAGATGATGTCCTTAACTGGGTTTAGTTGTAAGTGTAAGGTAGATGAGCTAGATAAAATTGTCTAAAGATAACAAAACAAAGTCAGTGAAATAGACAAAGATTGCTTTTCCCCTTGTTGTAGAATACTCTTAAGAGTGAAAAGAAATAGATTTGAACATAGGCTCAATGTTCTACACCAAGCAAAAGTCCCAAGCTCAAGGGCAACAAGGCAGCAACTGGACTGTTAAATGAAGTACACGTTGAGCAGAGTTAGCCTTGCAATCCAGAAGCACAATGTTTGCTCAGAAACTCATGTGGTATGTTTTTATGCTAATCATGCTCACCAAGTATGTCTATGGGTTCTGTTTTCAGCAGAAGGGAGAGAGCAGAAAGATGACAGCCTGCCATGCTACCCAAGAGCACAATTTTGACCTGAAAGCTCCTGTCCCCATTGCTAACAGAGTGCTGGATGTGACAGCTGGTATTTCCTACAGGGTCCCTGGATGAAAAGAGTTATCCTCAGGGACTTAAGACAGCTGAATTACCTGAATTCCCAACTTCCCTTCCTACTATCAGCAGCTGCATCAAACTCTTTCCACATTATTTACCTTTCTCCATCACTCCAAGGAGCATCCTCCCCTTCTCCAAACTGCAGTCTCCTACTGCTGCCCATTTGCCTTCAATCACTGATACAGAGCTGCTCAGGGTTTCATGTCAGCATCCTCTGCCACCCTTGGTTGTGCTCTGTCTCCTCTGCACCCCTATTGCTTTTGGCAGGAAAGAAGACCCAGCAGCACAATCCGGCACTATACCAAAGTTTCCCAGGAGATCTACAGCTGCTCAGAAATCCCTCTGGCCAGACAACCTTTTTGTCAATATTCTTCTAGCAAACATCAGGGCAGCTGATGGGCCACCATCTGTGTTTGTGGTCACTTTGTGGCCAGCTTGGTAATACCATGAAATATTTTTGTTACACTTGAGTTCTGGGACCCCAGTGTCTAATTAGAAATGGTTCCGTCCTGTGACTAGTTAGGAAGGTTATGAAAAAAATTACAAGCCTATTTAGCATCTAAACACTAACACACTGGGCCAGGTCTCCATTTAATGGAATTGGCATTAGAACTGAACTGCACCAGCTGAGAACCTACTCCTTCATTTGACCTTCTGATTATTAATCCAATTAATCACTCTGTGGTAGATTTAACTCTGTTCTTCATGCCTGCATAGTGTCAGCCTGGTAGGAGGTTCTCCATTCTTTCCCCAACAAATAATTCTCCTGCCCAGAAAGAGATCAGTATTAAATAAATATTCTGTTTCCAGAGAGTAACTACACATAAAATAAGAAGAGAAAACGCCAAATATAACAAACTAAAACAGGCAGAAAGTTTGTTCATCTGTAGTATAGAGACTAATTCATAGCTGAATTCTGCTAAAATCTTTACATGAACTATATAGTATTTTATTGTGTTAGTAATTGCCTCACAGCAATGGAACTACTCATAGGAATAAATATTATTTGGTTTATATAAAATTAAGGAATGAAGCCTCAATTTGGACTCGGCACACAAGCTGAAGTGTACGTGGAGGGGGGGAACTGACCCATGCTCACACCATCATTTTCAGTTTAGAAAAAAATAAAGCAGCACTGCTCCCAAGACTGATGCTTCTGGAAATGGTGGACAGTTCTCTGACTGTGCTTTATGTAAGGTAACAACAACAGTCATTGTAGGGGCACAGGCCTGGCACTCAATGCTTAAGGTGTAGAGCTATGTTACTCTCACCATACAATGTAATGTAGGGCATATCTAGTTGTAAGCTAGATGTGGTTGTTTCAGTTATTTGGAAGAAATTTCCAAGTATCTAGTTATAACATGATAACAGCAAATTATGGCGATTAGCTATTAGCAATATGTTCTTGGAGTTACTCTGACACCAGTATGGAGTGTAGCCATTGCAACATAGAGCAAGGAGGAACAAGGTGTTTTGCATGTTATTGTTGGATTGTGTAGTCTGCACTGAAATTAGCTGAGAACTAAACATTTATCACTTCTCCATCCAGCAATCCTTTTTTATTGGGACCAGAATTTATGGTTACTCATAGTTGCAGCAAAAACAAAAAAACACTTTCATGTAATAAATACCAAGTATGGCAGGACTGAGTATGAGCTGACAGGACTAACAGCCGCCAACTTAAAGGTAGACTCCAAAAACCAGCAGTTCTCCTAAATAGAAGAATTTTCACCTACAGTCTCCTTTTCCAAAATGCTGTACTACAATTTATCATATTAAGACTTGAACATTGTTAATGTGTATCTTTACTGGAAGAGACAGATTAGAATGGTGTGTATATTTTAATCTCTTCATTGCTATTAGAGCCCTTCCTGTTCTTACAGACAGATTGCTAGTTGCAGGTTTTACAAATTGGGGTGCACATTTCACAAGAGGTATAATTTGGATTGACACTGATTATGGAAAAAAAATACCCATATTTTTCCACGCTCCTGTGCTCCTGGGCTAGAGAACAATAATACACATAGTTTATAAGGTACAGATGTTAGTGAATACTTAAGTGTGTATAAATGCCTATGCTTCATCATCTTAGGGGAAGACTACGCAAATCTTGAAAAGAAATCTGCTTCTTCCATTTCTTGGATCTCCTTTTGTAAGTGTGTTGAATTTTCTGGTGCTGATCTAAAAATTTTAATAAAATGTCTAGATCCTGCTAACTTTTTTCAGCATTTTCAGTATTCTAGTACTTCAGTAGTTCACTTTTTATCATTCTTGGTATTTCCAGTACTTCCAACATCCTGTTTTCACTAACTCCTGATTATTTAAATTAATGAGATTCTGCTGAGGAACAAATCTGGAGTAAAACAGATCTTGCAGCCTAGCTGCATGGAGCTTGCCATTTTCCCTCAGTTGGCCCAGCACTGGTTCCCAGTTGCCAGAGACCTGAACCCCAGCAGCTTTCCTGGTGGGACTTCTCTAATCTTCAAACACAGTTGCTACTGTTGTGGAAGGTTTGATATCACTGGCTAGTTGGACTGTTTAGGAACTGTTAGCAACATTTCAAAACACTCAAGTGCCTTTGGAAAAATATTTTGATAGCAAAAGCTTCTCTTTAAATAAAGACATCTTTGTCAACCAGCAAAGAAACATAATGTTAAAAATAAATGCCTACATCACTAAATACAAACATTGTCTTAGAAAAAAAAGACAACAGGAAGAAGTCTCAGTTTTCCTATTTAACCCTTTTTTTAAAAAAAAACCCAAACATTTGATCCAGATATTTTTCACAAACTTTTTATATACTTAAACTAGGAAAACTGAAATGTAACTTTTTTTTTAACACTCATGAAGACACTTAAAGCACACTGAATGTGAATGGAGGCATTAATTCTTTTCACAGAAGGATGGAAAGGAAGCCTGTTCTAGCAATAAAACAGGCATGGAGGCATATAATTATCTTTGAAACTAACTTCAGTTTTAAAAACAAATAGACACAGACTCCCACAATACCTCCCAAGTTCTTTCTAGTTGCCCCTGTAGTACCTTAGGTCTTAGTCTCCTTTATGGCATTGGAGAAATTCCAGACAGAATTTCATCCAGTTTTAAAAAAGTTAACTTTAGTTTACTTTGAAGTTTAAATACTATAAAATATCATGAATTTTGGAAGTCTTGTTAAAAGTTAAAGGATATTAATTGGCTTTTAAAACAAGTTTCTGGATGGTAATGATAGCCCCCTAAATATTATTTTAAATGCTTAGTATGTATTTTATGGCATTTAAAGTATCAAGCAATTAGTGTTAATTAAAACACCTCAATATTTTCCTCCTTTATCTTCTAGTTATTTATTTCTCTTTTTATTAAAAAAAACAAAGCAAACCTAAAATTTTACAAGTACTCTAATAGCAGAGTTCAGCACCACACCAACATATTCTGAAAGAGATTCTTTCTATTGCTTGGGAATATAAAAGGATTAAAACTGTTCATTTCTTTTAAACACTTTGTTTCACTTAAACTTTTAAAAATAGTTTCAGCCTTTCTTCAAGGGCAGTAAATACCTTGCAAATAAGTAATTAAATCATTGTCCTTCCTCAAAAAAAAACCCCAAACCAAGCAGGTAACCTCAATAAGACTTCTGCCAGCGTGTTTTCCTTACCTTGCAGAATTATTATTGCTTTTCTAATGACATCTATTTAACATGAGTTATCTGGATATTTTTCTTAGTCTTTAGTTTTCAGTTTAACACAGGAGTGAATTCAGCTAGATACTGGGCTAATTAAGAGATCGTTAAGTAAAGTAACACCTAGCAAGCACTATCAGAAGAGAAATGCTATAACAAAAAAACATAACACTGATTAAAAGTAATAGTCGATGGACCACATTCAGCCAAATCATGGGTATGTCTGTTTGCATAGAAGCTTAAACCAATTTCAACAATTTCAGAAAAAAATGTCATGTAAAGGAAAGTTGGAAAGTGAATCTGTTTTTATTCTCCAATTAGTTACCATTTACCCTGTATCCTTCCAAGTCTACCAGTGACACATAAGTTATCTTACAGTGCAAGTCCATCTGCTGCTCTGTCACTTCAGGGAAAGTTTATAAAGCAGTTTTCAGGAACACTTAAACTCAACTCAGATAACTTGCAAGCCGCCCAGCCATTCTTTTCTTCCTTGTTCTCTCCTCTCCTAACACCACTCCTATTGAGTTAGTATCTCTCCAAGTCCAGAAAGATCTTTATTATGATGGCATCAAAAGGTTAAAATTTCCAAGTGTGGCAAGACTATATAAACTTGCTTAACACACAGATCAGCAGCCATCTGACTTACCTGTGTATGGCAGCTCCACAGATACTGGAAAGAGAGGCATAAACTCCATCCCCAAAGACATAAAATTGCCACGCAGGACAGTTTGCCGGGCAAATGACATCTTCTGTATTCTTTCTAAGGTCAAGTCCTCTTGTAAAGCACATGATAGCAGTGGAAGCTGAAGAAAAAAAAACAAACCTGTGTTCTGAAAATCTTAAGGTGTTGTTGTTGTTTTTTAATCTTTCTACAATTTCCAAGTTTCAAGCAATGTTTGAATTTGAAACTAGGTACAGTGTCTCATCTCATGCTCCAGTATGTCTGTAAAGACACCTCTGAAGCTTACAAATGAACAGTTATAAGGAAGAACACATTTTTAAATTTATGGGAAAGAAAAGGCAGAAAGAGATGGAAAGGGAAAAACAACATTAAAATAATATCCAAGAAATATTACAGGGAGGAAATTAATTCACATCTGTAAGTTTACTGCAGAGACATAACTGCAGAGACAGAAGGGCAAGGGGAAGACCTTTGAGGGCTGGTGGAACACAGGAGTAGGCAGCACTCTCCAAGGGAGAAATTAAATGACCCTGATGTTCCTACAGCAATCTCCAGCCATGGGACATCTGTGGATCACTTAGGAAACTCTGAACATTCTCTCCAGTGGCATTCATGAAGCAGGTTGACAGCAGCATTTCCCTTAGCCTCTGCAATAAATCCTACTGAGGCCAGTGTAAAAAACAGAAATTACCCATCTCCTTGTTCTAGTAACACAGTAACATCTAGAACATTCATATAAATTCATTGCAATGAAGTTTATATCATTATCACTGTGCAAAGGACTGTCAGATTCACCCAGTGAGACAGATGTTGTTTATTCAGCTGAGGCATGTGCATTTTTCACACAGAACTCTGCCATTTTTTTTCCTCCTTAGAACTTCCTCAGATTACCATCATTAAGCTTTCACTGTGCTGGCATGTGCACAATGTAGGTATGCACACATTTGCACCAGTATATGATTTTGCTTGGAATATTGATGTTTTTTCTTTTGAAAACCTAGAGGTTATTACCTTGGATACTTCCTACAATCCTTCTACTACACAGGACAGCACAATCAGCTGGTGTGATAACATAGCGAATTAGGGTTTTGGCTTAGTTCAACGTCAATTCAGCATTGTAAATTCAACCCATGACTGAACCCATTCTGAACTTCCCAAGAGCACATCTTGCCCTTGCTCAGCACTAGAAGGTGCAAGAACCTTTTCTATATGCACTCGGGGTATTGCTTTTTCACAATATAAAGATGAGAGCTGACAGAAGCTGGCCAATGTATTGGCGCATACACCACAGCATTATATCCCAAGGACAGTATATTTAGGGGATCATTGATCAGCCTTTCACCTGCTTCCCTGTTCACTCTCTTACCCTAGGCTGTTTCCTGACCCTAACATCAGATGCTGTTATTTGAAAGTATTTGGAGCATACACGGTTCCTCATCAGCAGATGGAAGAGATCATACCTCCTGCTAATGTCACTGACTTAGGGGCTGAAAAGCCAAACAGTATCAGCCAGTGGTGCACAGGGAATCATGTCCGTTCATCCTGGCTGCTTAAATTGAACACATGGCCCATGGACCATACATGTAGCATTATTCTCAAGTCTATGTAATCCTCATTAATACTATACTGAAATTATGTTAAACTACCAAATCACATCTTCCTAAAAAATCTTTGCTGCTATTTGTCAGCACAAAGATATGACTTAAATATGATAAATATGTCTATTATAGTCCACAGGAAGAAAAAAGAAAGCAGTAAATACTTCTTCACTTTTCTCAAGATAATAAATGCTGTCTACCTAGCAAGACACTTTACAGTGATTTAATCTGATTCTTGAGTATCTTAAAAAAATAAAGAAGTTCCTTTTAAGGACTTACAGTCTTACCTGCCCACATCCTCTCCATGTTTAATCTTATACATTTGCCTTAAAAACAGAAGTCTCAAAATTCAAGCAGAATCACTATGCTTATACTTAGATGCTCTATATTTTCATTGTTAAAAGTGCTATATTATTGGTGTTATGCTATAAGTCTATTTGCTTTGCTCTTTGAGTCCCTTGATCCTTTCATGAAAGTTCTACAAACGTGTCAGCCAATTACTGGGTGCTAATCAAGTAATATCCACCAAATGACAACTAGCTAGACCATTAGAATTAAACAGCAGCTGGAAGGCTGCAAGTCCTTGGAGGAATCACTGCAGTGCCTGTGCCATGCACCCTGAAACACTTTTCCAGCCTCTAAAAGTGCAAGAGGCCACAGGAAGTTTTAATACCTGTCATTTCTAATATGCTGTACTTGACTATATGCACAGCCTGTCAAGGAATTCAAAGACAATAATTAGATGTGTCTAGTTCACAAACCCTTTATCACTTTGAGATCTGTATTTCTCTCACTACCAGGTACTTACTAATTAGTCATGTGTCAGACTACATAGCACAGAAGATGGAGGCTAAAAAATAATCTGCTGTGTTTTCCCTGGCTACAAACACACAGAAATCCACTGTAGCCCAGCCATGGCATTTTTATGTACTGGCTCTCTAAACACTGTCATGATCCTTGTCTACACTATGAGAAGGGGCTTCTGAGAGGAGCGAGCAAGCTGCTGCTGTGTGAACTGAAGAGCTGATGTACTGCAGCTAGGGGCTCGAGCAGTTCATACTTCAGTTGGATTAGCACAAAGGTTACAACACACACTTTGAAGTACAGGATGCTTTCAATTAAAACAGCAACAATTTAATTTTGGTTTTCTATAAGCTATGATTCTATACCCGAGACTAACACTAGAAAACAAGTAGTCCATTGCAAACAGGAAAATGTCTAATTATAGAATATCAGATCTATAGTACAGAATAGTTCTTTGCCAGCTTACATACTAATCATTCTCCCAAATTTCATGTGATATTTCTATTAAAATTGAAGAAGGTGGTTGTTTTTGTTAGCGTATCCAAGATACTGCATCACAGCAGAAACTGTCAGATACACTGAGATATATATGTAAGTAACTGAGATAAAGCCCATGTTTTAATAACTGGAATTTAAGATGCAAGAGCAACTGAGGCATTTCTCCAGATACTAATGTGATCAAATACTACAAATTCGTGTGTTTTGGAAGAGGAAAAGATAAGCTTGCAACTTACAGCAAAGGACTCAGTCCTAGATTCCTATCCCTTACGGACTCTGAGGAAGACTGGACACCCACATTACGTGATATAAATTAGGTCTTCAGAACTATAATAAAATTACTATCATCCCACTCCATCAAGAGAGGTGCTCTAAGCCTCACAGAAACACACTACATCAGGGTACACCATAAAATTTAAGTAAAAATAAACCCCCCCTGCATTTCTTCCTGATTTAAGCCATATTTAAAGATAGGGATGAATGTCTTCTATCACTGTTGATCTAAAAAAAAAAAAAACCAAGAAAAAAAAGCAAAGCAGAGGTTCACTGCCCTCCTAAGACATTCATTCATTAACTATGCTTTCAATCATTCCATCGGTTTCCATCCTTTTGGTGCCTCATCCCATGTACCCTGATTTGCCTTGAACAGCTGTTTCTTAAGTTCACCTTTAAGTACTCGATTTTTGACAGGACTCACTCACTAATTTAAAAGACTCTAGAAAAATAAAATCCATAGCCAAAATCTGAGCTTTTCTATAAGTTTCCACACATTGCTTTGGAAAAGCAGAGTTTGTTTATGTAAAGGAAAAAATCCCTGTGTATATTATTCGAAAAAAAATCAGGGATTCCTAAGAGCAAGATAGTTTTATGAGTCATAAAATAGATAAGTGCATCCTTATTACCCTTCTTATTCTTTGTGTTACTTAGTAATCTTTCTTTGCAAAATGGGAAGATTTGAAAGTCAAGCTTGCTTTTTATATCTTATCCAAGGAATACACCCACAAACCTTATCCATACTAGAAAAAAAGACATACTAGCAGAAATACACCTGTTTATGTTTTGGAAAATGTGTTCACAGATTGCATATTAATTCATGTAATATTAAGTACATATCCTGATCCAGACAAGGGTAATGGGATTTAAAAAAGTCAAGGCTACGTCGTTCATTTCAATCTGAGATTTGCCCTTTTCCAATCAACTGAAGGTCACTTATCATGACATGCCAATGTTCACTCATCCATACAGTCTCACATAGTAACCAGAACTGTTGAACTCAACAGTATTTGTATGTATTTCAGGGGGAGTTCAAAGAAAGATGCAAGATCCTTTAAGGTCTCCCCAAGCAGTTATAAGTCTAAATATAGTAGATTTTTGAGGAAATTAATGTTCTCTTATTACTTTGAACAACAGAACATAAGCATTTTTATAAAAGTTTCTGCAAGCTCCTGGTTCAATAACTAAATGCTGCTGAATTTAGGCTCAGAATAATGGTAAGAGACAGTATCTTACAGTAACAGTTTACATTTTATATTACAAACACATCCTGGTACCAATATTCCATCTTGCCAATATTCCCTTAATGTTATTTTAGTGGGTTCCAGATTACAGAGGCTTTTTCCACAACCCTAGGATGAAGCATTACAGAAAACTTTTCACTTGCTTCCTGACAGACTGTGGCGCTTCATCTGTAAGGCACCTGTAAAATAAAAAAGAAAGGAACTGGGGTTGGAGTAGGTTTGCTATTGCTGTGATTTATTTTTTTTTTTTGGTTTTTAGCCATAGCACTCCAGTGACATACAGCTGTTTGCAGTTTGGCACAGAAGAATTTTCCAAATGCTTGACCAAACAAAAATGAGCAGCAAGCTCTGCTTTCTAATGACTGCGAAATCCTGAAGAACCTTTCAGGAAAGCTTGAGGTCACTCACCTTCTGTGGGCGAGGCCCACATCTGGAAGCGCATCCTTCTGGAGGCTCCTGCCCTCCCTTGGTGAAAGGCTCCACTGGAAGGGGCAGACAAACCGTTTGTGTCCCTCTGGCGAGTTACTTCTTTAAGTGCTTTCTACGGCTCCTGGTTCCCGGGGCTGGCTCTGGCTCCAGGAGAGCTCTCGCTCCGACTGCAGGGATGCGTCCAACAGGGCACGGAGCACCGGGCAGCCCCGGCCCTGCCAGGAGCCTTCCATGTGTTCTTTTGCTTTCCAGGTCAAACTAATGCCAGGGCAGGTTTTAAAAGTTTTTAATCGATTCCACGGTCAGAAACACGTCGTAGATCCTCAAATTGCCAAGCACTTCGCAAGTGCCTTCACAACACACCCAAACACACCCCTACTCACTCCGCTACCAGCGCTCCCCTCGGCGGGCACCGCTGCTCTTCTTCGGCCTGTGCCAGCCGGAACTCTCGCCCCCGTTTGGAAGCTTTCCCAGACATCCTTCGTTCCCTCCGCAGCCTCCCCCGCCGCCACTTCCCGAGTGCCCGA
>VZRW01005714.1:165997-219443 GCA_013398125.1 Aegotheles bennettii
GTAACAAAAAACCCCGAAACCAAACCAATCACACGAAAATCTCCGCTTTGGAGCCTGCTTGGTTTCCGCAGTTCGGTGCGTACCTGCAGGGACAGGCAGTGGCAGCTGGCACGGGGTGGAACAGGGGGGCTGCCGTGAGCGGCCCGGCAGGAGGGGCAGCGGGGCATTTACTTCAACGAAAGCCTCAAAATCGCGTTCCTTGGTGGCTGCCGGCACTCGCTGGGGAGGCTGTTCCCAGCAGTAAATTTTTAAATGCAAGTAAACTTTCAGAATCCGTCGCAATTAGCATGTTAATGGGTTTGCCGGGGCAGAAAATCAGGTGCAGGCACTGCAGCCAGCTGAGGGAGCGGGCGGGAACGGCAGCAGCCGTCCTGGGAAGACAGCGGGGCAGTGCGAGCCGCTTCCGGGCTTTTTTATACATATATACATATATAACTGACCGCATAAAAATGTGCATTGTGAATGTGTCTTCGTATAATTGAAAAGAAATGTATCTGAAAACTCTGAGATCCACTCAGACATACGATGACCACGGAGCAAAATAAGAAGCGGGACCGAATAAGTCACCAGTAATATATTTTTTTCGGAGTTTAATTGAAGCAAAGCAGAGTCGGTGAGAACACGATCCCCTCACTCCTCCCCCAGCTTTGATCATCCCAGAAACACATTTTTATGCTTCCCACACAGGATGAAGGTGGCGATGCTTCCCTCATGACACGGTGTTCTCCTGTGGGAGCATCTCAAATGCAGAATTATTCCAGGGAGTTGGTGCAGATGTCAGGAACTTCTGCTGACGTTCCTCTCCGCTCCTCCGGATCCCGAGAGCTTGTCAAGTAATCACCAGCGGGCTCCCTGCTCAACTAGGGTCTCACCCGAGGGGTCGGTCATCTTTTGCCTTCGGTGTTTAATTTAAGAGTCGGCAGTGGCCGCTAAAAGCTGCCCCGGAGCTCGCCTCTGCCGGAGGTGTCTCCCACGGGTGCAGAGGGTACTCGGTACTTCGCAGAAGCGGTTCACACTTTCTGGTGCAGCCCTCGGTTCATGGTTTTCTCAGAGCTGCGGTAGTTAACTGAGACGGGGGGTTGCTTAATTTTGATTTTTAAAAGAAATGATTCTGGAAAGCCAAACGACATGTTAGAGAAGATGCCTGCCGTGCGGTTAGCAGCGCCGGCGGCGGGTCTTCCCCCTTATCTCCACATCAATGGTGGTAAATCGGTGGCCCACCCCTCTCCCTTCCCGGTGCCCTCGCCCGCACGGCGGCTCTGGGAGGGCAGGGACCAGGGCTCCCGCTGGCGGCACCCTGCCGCTCCCCTCCCGCCCGCGGGGGGGAGCCCCTCAGAGGCGGGGAGCGAGCGGGTGTTGCCTTGGCCCGGGCTTGGGTCGCATCTTACTTGGTGGCGAGAGCAAAACAGGGCCGTGTGAACTGCTTTCACACGGGTTCATGCGTTTCACAGAGGTGAAATGTCCCTGGAATGTCTTCCTCCAGAGGCTGAGGAAAAGGCAGGAGGAACAAGAGTCATCCTGCTGTCCTTCCCATGCAGCCCCACAGAAACCTCTCTGGCCTTTGTGTGAAGAAAGGCTTTGTGCAAAGATCAAAAAGCACAGAAGAATCTACTAATTAAACTTCCAGCCCTACATGCCACTTGATGAGTGCCCCACGCCTTGCCGTTCATTTGCTGGGAAAATACACTCACCCATCCTCCCTGAGGTCCTTCTGTCCCTGGCCTTGACATTTTCCTTTCTGTGATTCCCTTCATCTTCTGCGGCTTTGTGTTCCTCTCTTGCCCCTGACCTTCTTTTCAGACCTGCAATGCTTTCCTATACACTTTCTTCCCAAAGGATGCTTAATTCATCCTCCAAATGGTTCTGCATCGATTTCTGCACATTGGCTTCAGTTTTATGTTTAAGAGATACTGAGTGGTACCTGAGGTTTTCAGTTTGAAACTATGCTGTCCTGGGACAGTCATTAAAGTGTTGTCATGAATGCCAGTATGAGACAGGCAAACTGGTGGCAGGCTGGTGGAGCACTCGTGTGTGCCTGGCTCTGGGCAGCCACTCTCACAAGGCTGCTTGGTGCCTTTGTAGAGACAGGTGATTTGAAGGGACATTAGAGGGACATGGCAAACTGTCCCATTTTCTGACACCTTTGGATTAATTCACACCATTAACCTTTATGAAACTTTAATTTTAGTTTTTTTTTCCTGAACTGCTGGCTTGTTAGTAAATCAAGCAGAGACATAACCACTTAGGCAAAACATCTGAAATGAGTAAAAACATTTAATCCAGAAGAGGGATGCAAATGAATGGTGGAAGCAGTGCCTAAAGCAAAGACCATGTACCATCAAGCATTCTGATACTCTTTGAGCTGGGTGGCTGCATTGTTGTCTGTACGGGGCAGGTGAAATGTTTGTTTATGTACACATACGTACACGTACAGTGTTAAACATCACCAGAGCACAGGCTGGAGCACTGGAGCTCTGCCACTGTTCCTGTCCCACTGTTGAAATGCTCCTTGGCAGCTCTTTGGCCCTCACCACCCTGCCGGCTCCCAGCCAGGGCTCAGTGCAGGGGTTACTCCAGCCCGGGAACTACGTCGCCTCCTTCTTTTGGAAGCAGAGAGCACTCAGACATGCGGACAGAGTCCAGACCCTGGCAGCTGGCCAAGACTCACCAGTGCAACTCAGCAGGGGCTGCAGAGGCAGTGGGCACCTCACCTGGCATTGCTTGGCCTGGAGTTCTCTCTGGGAAGGCTTTTCTTGAGAGGGGTTCTAACCATGGCCAGAAGCAGTGCTGAGCCCTCCTCTAACACCTAGTAGCTCGAGCACTGAGGAACACATGTAGCTTCATGCAGGTCTCTCCTTTTAAGAGTTCAAGCACGACTGCTAGCAAACATTTCCTGGAGGACACCAGACCCTCGTCTACCTGCAGTCTATTTGTTTTATACTAGCAATTTATTTTATAGGTAGCTGCAGAGTTTTGTGAGGAGGGATCAGACATGAGTCTGTTCCTCTCCCATCAAGACCTTCCCCACAAATGAACAGAGGACCAGCCACCTCTCACGCAGGGCCAGTACTGAGCTCACCAGTGCCCCATCCTGTTGTGTACCCAGAGTAACCTGAAGGCTGGTTCTAACAATGGTCTCTGAAGAGACCTTTTTTTAAGACAAAATTTGAAGTATGTTTTTTACTGTGGATTCTAGTATTGTGTTATTTTAAATAATTATCTTACATGTTTCACTGTCATGAGGATAAAAATGAAACCTGGGGACAAAATAATAAAGAAAACAGCAAACATTAAATTTACTACACATATGAATTTTAAAAACACATAATAAAACTGCAATGATTATTTCAGAAGTGGTTAATGACGCTGGATTCATTCTTGGGTGCTTAGCTTGAGGTATCATCAAGATCTTGGTTAGCCCAGAGGTGTATTTTTATTAGCATTTTGAAAAAGTTTTTCTGTGTGCAAATATTGAGAACTCTTAAATAATTAATAAAGACAAGAATGGGGCCCCACTTCCATCTGCTGCCCATTCGCTCTTCTGTTTCACTTTGAGCACATTGTGTGCATGAGCAAACTGCCAGTCAGAACATATGTTTTTTACCCCAAGAACTGGGGATGCTGATCTTTGGGATGAAACCCAAGGCATGCTTTCTGGAAACAGATGATGACTTCTGACCATTTCAAGTCCTGTTTCTGCATCTGGCACTTCCAGTCGGAGGGCTCACCCGTCTGTTCAGTCAAGAGGCCAGAGGTACTGCTTCCTATTTCAGGGGTATGCATTTCTTAGAGAAATATGTAGCTTTGGGTAAGAGAGGTGCATTTTTCTGCTTCGTATAAACATTATGTTAATCCTGAATGGGAAGTGCCCGGTCAGAGCCTGCCTGTATTCAAATGGCTGTTGTTGAACGTGTGGCTTCTGTTATTCCTGGCTCTGCAGTTGGTGAACATGCTGTTCCTTCCACTTCCTTTGGTAATGGTCATCTGCACATTTTGAGGGTAATCCAGGGTACCACACACAAACACACACACACACACACACACACACACACACACGCTGTAGCCACTCTTAAAAACACAAATTCTTTGTCTTTCCTTCATGCGCACTTATATTTGCACACAATATTTGCAAGGCTTCATAAATGGAAGACATAAAAACTGAAGGTACAGTGAATTCAGTTGATCCACTTTAACCCTTTATATTTGGAGCAGAATGGGACAAACAATATCTCTAGGTTAGAATTTTAATTGCTAACTTTTCTCTTGATTGCTGTGATATATGAAAAAAATTGAAATGAATGAGAAATATTTGTAAAGGTGCATGACATGCAAAGATCCTCTGTAACACATTTATTGCTATTCCAGAAAAGTACATGTTGCCAGAACTAGCCAGTGCCTGGCCACTCTGACAAGGAGAAATATGTCACTGATGGATTGCCCAAAATCAAAATCACGCAAAACCTTTTGTAACTCTTTTACATTTCACTGGGATATTTTGAATATCACAAACTAATTAAAGTCTAACATAGCTATGGTTTATACATTGAAAGAAAAACCAATGTTTTTGCTGAGTATTATTTAATTATCTATACAGCTGATTGACGAGACATCAATTACTAGAAAGAAAAGTTGTTAAAGCATCTCTTAGTAGAATCTTCTGTTTACAATATTTTAAGCAGAATTTTAATAACATCTAAATAAACAGATTTGTCATCTATTTATTTACCATTGTATCTTTATTTAATACTGAGACTCTGATAACACACAGAGGATTCAGAAAGACTTGGGTACCTGTTATGTTCAGTGTAATATGGACTTGCAAAATAATAGTTGATCCAGGGAAGCTTATAGTCTCTAGAGATTAAGTGTCCCCTTTTTTTTAATCAAGGACAGCATCATCTATCACTTATAGTGATGAAATTTTCATTCAGATTTCACTTCAGCACTTACCATAAACATTTGTGTGTTTTAAAAAATATTTTATACATATATATGCGTACATTTTGCTGATTTAAAAAAGATCTAACCATTTATGTTGTTGAATCACTAGTCTTTACACTGAATTTGATTTATACTCCAAAATTCAGCTCCTTTGGCATCTCAGCTAGAACTCGTACTAGCTGGTGGTAGACTTGGCCTCTGTCTTCTTTTGTAGTTGAAATACTACCCATCTCCAGAAAAAGATAGAGCTGTGAGTATTTTTCTCCCTGTTAGTCATTCATTGTTCTTTTTTCCCCTTAGGTAGTTATTTGAAATAATTTTCTTACCATGGGAAATATCTACCACAACACCAATTTACCATAACTCCAAGCTATGGATGGCTAAAAACACAGCTGCTTCAGTAACTGTATCTAACATATGGAAAGGGTGGTCAAGGGGCAGAGCTGAAAGTAAATTTCTCACATTTTTCCTTATTTGAAGGCAATGGTGAGTGTCAGCTTTACTCTTCCTGCAGTGGGAAGAAGCTGTGGACAGTTTGCAGCATCAGGGAATGATGCCTGAGGATGCCTGGGTTTGTCTGGTTCCTGGTTCTGTGGAGGTGTGAAGGGGTGCTTGGAAAGACTGCTTTACTCTTCCTGAGTCAGCCAAAAGCAAGACTGTACTGTGTGCATATTCTTTGCAACAAAAAGGATTGTTTAAAAATAGAATGATTCAGAAACTCACTCTTAGCCAGGTTCATTATCAGCTCTGCTTGGGCAGATGACTGGAGGGCAGCTGGGGATGAGAGGGTAGATGCAAAAATGCCACCTACACAAGGATGTGTCGAGTGACGGTTTCCTTGAAGTGTAATGGTTGTAGTCTGGATAGTTGTGTACAGCCACAGACTGCTTCTGTTGCTGAAATACGTGGTTACCTTTAGTGGTGAAACGTGGCTTTTCAGAGGAATGTGTAGGACTAAGGGTAGATGTTTCTAAGGTCCTCTAAGGAAGTACTGCAGGCTTTTCATAGTTTATGCTCTACAACTAGTCTTTCTTGTGGCACACTTACAGCATACTGGTTTTGCCTTTTGTGAGGCTGCTCTTTGTCTGAGCTGTTTCAGCATATGCAGTGGTATAAGGAGAGACAAGCCTGGTTTCTTTTGAAAGAGCACAAGTTCAAGAGGAGAATGTAAACAATATGTTGGCCTTTAGCTCTACCAGTTCCAGGCAATTCAGAGAGATGATTTATTATAAGAAGAGTATTCAGCACAGTGTTGGAGTGAATAATTAATTTCTTTAAAACTTGTTTGAATGAATGGTTGTTTTGAGCTACCAGAGATTTCTGGATTAGTTTCTTCTGTTTTTATTGATTTTATTTCCTTCTTTTAACACTGTATTCTGTCTTGATAAATGAGTCTTAAAAACTTATTCAGATCATGAAATCAAAAGAGAGGAAATATTTTCCCATCCAAAACAGCAGAGACTAAAAGACAGAAAAAAACAATGCTGCTTTTATTTTAAAAAGTCATTCTGAATGATGAATACAGATTTTCACTTTGATGCATTTTTTTTTTCCCCTGTCAGCTATCAATAGTTTGAAAGAGATATAAAATATTTTGAAACAAGAAGCAGTGCAGAAATTAGTGGCTGTGCATTCTTTTCCCGTGGAGAGAATTTTTAAAAACAGGTGTTGCTGGAAATCTTTGCAATAGAACTCTAAGACACTTTATTTACGTATAGATGGCATATTTTTGTAGGACTAGGATCTCTATGAACTGCTAGATTCAGAACTGTTTGGAAAAATATTAAGAGTAACATGGGTTATGATAGAATTTTTGGAACTCTTTGGGATGACAGTGTTTACCTTGATGTCTCTGAGACTCACATCCTGTAAAAGATTTAAAGGTCTTAAACTTGTACGCTTTGTTCTCAGATTTTTGTTTGAATTCCTTCATGTTTTACTCATATTTGTTTCCCTTCTTTTGACATTGTTGTCTATGTTGGCTCTTAAAATCTTACTCAGATCATAATATCAAAAGAAAGGAAGTATTTTCTTGTATCTTCCATCTTGGCAGGGGGACCGGTTGATTCTTAAAATGTGAATGTGACATGGGATTTGAAGTTCCTATTTTGTTACCTCAACTAATATCAACATTCAGTGTCTCTGAATTGCACATTTATTTGTATATATCATGACTCTTGCTACTGTGATGGAAGTAATTTCTTTTTGTAGAAACAATTATGACATAAATTCATTGTTGTTAGAAGAGTAAATAATAGAATTTTAATTTATATCTGAACCAAAAGGTAAAGCATTTTATGAATTAATTCTCTTGGTTTATTTTTTTCACATATCAAAATTTTTAATCAAATGAATAAATGGAATTTTGAATTGAAAATGTGGCCAGTTTTATTTTTAAAGCATCAATAAAACCTTCTGCTTTTCTAAAATGAAACATCATATTTTGACATATTCTAATATTACTATTAGTTAAAGATTAGAATATCTGAATCTTTTAATCAGATTTAATCTTATTTTGTAGAACATCTCTCTGCAGTTCTGTTTTCTGAATAATTCACTATTCATAAAAATAAAGTTCCTCAGTTGTTTTTGCAGTTTTATGCATTTGTTTATAACTATGAAAGAAGTTCAGTAAGAAATGTTTACACATGTCACTTGATATAGTAGATTATTCTAACGCACAAAGTAGAACAGGAATGCTGAATTTTTAAACTCAGTGTGTGTGAAGCGCTCAGTATCTGTCAACATGGAAAAAATAAATCATTAAGGAAAATTTTGTTTTCCAAAACTGTGAAGAAGTAATTGACAGGAACATAAAAATTATCCAAAGCTTTATTTGTGTCTTAACTGTCTTGTAGCCATGAAGGTAAAGGGAGAAAAAATATGGAAAACATGAATATAATACAAAAGACGTAGGGATAAATCAATAAATGGAAAGGGTCAGTCAGTGGGAAATCCTTGAGGTTCCCTGGTGGGTGCTCCTTCACTTGTCCTTCCCAAGCAAGGTCAGGCCCTACGCAAGAGGTGGACATTTGCTGGGATAGCTGTGGCTCCCACAGAGGGTTGCTCACCCCCATACACCCAAGAGCCCTTCCCAATGCGAAGCTCAGGCTGCCGGGGGTGAGACAGGGACTTCTGAGAGCTTGCTTGATCCGTCAGGGAGAGTATCTCTACACCTATGTTGAAGAAACCACTTTGCTTCTCCACTGGAAAGTAGGCCTGGAAAAAAAAATTCTGGTTGGCCATGTTTAAAAAGGAGAATAGAGAACATTGTTGTTGTCGGCAGGTATTAGTACAACAGTTCCCTGATACCCTGGTTACTTAACAAAGCCAGATCTGAAGCCAAGGGGACCTTTGAGTGAAGTTGGATCTTTACTTAGCAGGCAAACCAACAATCAGTACAAATTGGTTGATCTGTAGTTAATTAACACTTATGGGACTCAAGTGTCCACAAAGCCAAGTACTTTTTGTTTTTCAGCTGCCGACAGCAGGCGTGGCAGTCTCACATTTTTTTCCGTGGATTTGGCTCTCTGAGATATCTGCTTTTATTAGCAGCAGTTGATCCCTCTGTAATGAGGTGACCACATTACAGCATTGTCAATTCCATTCCCAAGAATGGTACTTCGTGTTCTGATTTTCTGTTTATATCACACAATATCACACAAAGAGTTGCTGCAAGCTTCAGAAGTTGATTTATTGCAAGTGCTTCTTGTTGAGAAAGATTATTTTAATTTTTTTTTGAATATGCAGCTTTTTAACTTTTGCAGGGGGCGTTTATATTTTCTAGCTTTTGTTTGTTTGTTTGTTTGTTTGTACTGCAGCCATTTAATTAACATTGATTTGTTAAATTAAAATTCACAATGTCTTCCAGGAAATGATGCTAAAAGAATGTGTAAGTGTAATTTTTTTAATTTTTATGATCCGAATGCTGACAATTTCTTAAAAGAACACTGGTAGGAGGTCCATTCTTCAGTTTTATAAACATTTCTTTCCCTTCACTAAAGGCCACAAGAACTGGGATAAGGCCAATGTAGACCAAAAACAAGTTGGCTGATGCTTGTGCAGAACTTAAGGCCAATATAAATGCATCTATGAAATATATGTGTATGAAAAATCTAGGGAAAACAGTTTGAAGGAGACCACCAACAAAGAAATCACACATGAATGTTTCTTTCATGTGCCCGAAAGAGAATAATTACAGAGATGTTTAAACAGTTTTATTTGTAGATTGTAATTTACTATATAGCAGGAGAGAAACCGGTGTTTTACAGCTATGGCCAACCTGAGAGATGTGAAAAATAACTTATTATCCCTGTCCATGGCAGGGGGGCTAGAACCAGAAGATCTTTAAGGTCCCTTCCAACCCAAACTATTCAATGAATCTACGGCACATGGAGAGAAAAGCACTAATTTTTTAAGGAAGAAGTTTTCATAAGTGGAGCAGTTGTTAAAACACAAGAAATACATATCTAATTTATGGTGTTACTTTGTAGTATGCCTCTGAAGAAGTGTTTAATCATTTAGTAAATGTTATAAGCATTTGCTAAGCTAAACTGCTTAAATATACGTAAGCTACCACTATGAATGCTGTACTTCATCAGAAGATTTTGATAATGCATTAGGTGCTTGAAAGATATCCCAAATATAAGAAAAAATCCACTTCCATCTGGTAGGTAGAAAATGAAATTGTTGTTAGTAAAAGACCTGGGGGTTGTAACCCACAATCACGTCCATGTGAGTTGTACTGAAGTCCATGACAGTAAGCACTGTCTTAGCAAGGGTTGTAGATTTGCACTGTTTATTGGGATTAATTCTCTACTCTAGCTTTCAAAGGGAAATGTCACACTAATGCCAGCATTTATTGGTATCCAGCAAAATTTAGAGACAATAAGCCCTTGCTCTTTCAAAATCAAACACTCTGTGAAGCAATTCTTTCCCCAGAAAGGGATTTGATCTCATTGTCGCATCTGGCATATGCAAAGCCAAATCTAACCATTTTTTTCCTTGTTTCCAGGAGAAAAAAGCCCAAATGCAAAATACCCAAACAAACAACCTCCCCTCACAACCCAGGCTACAAAAAATATATTGTGCTGCAGCTGTCTCTCCTTGCCGAGTTTCCTTGTTCTGTCCTTTGTTGTTGGAGATAATGCTTTCTTTTCATTTTGAATAATTATCAGAGACATATTTTAAGTATTTTTTTTTCATAATGACCATCTATTAGTTTATTTGAAATTCTCTATTGAAGTTTAATGACATTTAAGTTTTTTGTTTGTAACAACTAATCAACTGTCACTAAAATTAAAAATCCAAACTGGATAATTTCATAGAGACGTTTGTAACACTGAGTTAGCTAAGTTAATTTTCTCATTAGGAAACACAGTGATAAGACATAATTTTGCAGGTTTCTGAAGAAAATAGAGTATATATAGTGTATTTCATAGCATAAGTTTTGCCATATACTTAAAATACAAGATGACTGCCTAATGATGCCATGCCATGTTAGATATGATGCATATGCATACTGTTGACAGGTAGAAACTGTAATGATTAAAATGGGAATGTTGGCTATCATTCTCTGGGGAATATTCATTACCACCTTATTTTGGATTGCAAGCTTATCTGATAATTTTGAAGTTAATAACCTCTGGTTTTCTCTGCAGGTAATACAGAAGGCAAAGAGATAATCTCATTCAAGTGTGTTTCACTGAAAAGAGAGGGGACCAAGGGAGCCCAGCTTTCTCTTAACTGGGGAACTCCTCGCTAGTGTGGCTGTTACTTGACAGAGGGAAGATGATGATTTAGGCAATGACAGTTCTCTGTTCCATATGTAAGTGCCTTTACTGGTCTTGTGCCTGTGACCCCATTTGCTGTTTCCTGCCATGTCTGGATGACCCAGGGATTCAGGCCAGACATGAATACCCTGACTCCACAACTGGCAGGAAGCGAAGCATGGATTTCCACACACCACTATGGGGGTGGGTTATGGAAAGAGCAGCTGAATGCGTGAGATGATTTTGCATTGAAAGCAGAAATCAGGGTGGTAGTGTAACATCAACCAGATGACAGTTTTCACATGCCAGGGGTAGATAGTGGGTAAAGGATAATTAAAGATGGATCTACAGGTATTATACACGTAACGGCAGATTGGAGAAAGCAGTCTGTACATGTCAGCATATATACATGTGCTGTGTTTTTTGTAGGGGTGTTTTAAAACTCCTATATGTACTTATGACTAGTGGAGTCCCTCAGGGGTCGGTACTGGGACCAGTGTTGTTCAATATCTTCATCAACGACCTGGATGAGGGTACAGAATGTATCCTCCGCAAGTTTGCTGATGACACTAAACTGGCAGGAGTGGCTGACACACCAGAGGGCTGTGCTGCCATTCAACGAGACCTTGATAGGCTGGAGAGTTGGGCGGGGAGAAACTTAATGGAATTCAACAAGGGCAAGTGCAGAGTTTTGCATCTGGGGAAGAACAACACCACGTACCAGTACAGGCTGGGGGCTGACCTGCTGGAGATCAGTGTAGGAGAAAGGGACCTGGAGGTCCTGGTGGACAGGAGGATGACCATGAGCCAGCAATGTGCCCTTGTGGCCAAGAAGGCCAATGGCATCCTGGGGTGCATTAGAAAGGGGGTGGTTAGTAGGTCAAGAGAGGCTCTCCTCCCCCTCTATTCTGCCTTGGTGAGGCCACATCTGGAGTATTGTGTCCAGTTCTGGGCCCCACAGTTCAAGAAGGATAGGGAACTGCTTGAGACAGTCCAGCACAGAGCCACAAAGATGATGAAGGGAGTGGAACATCTCCCTTATGAGGAAAGCCTGAGGGAGCTGGGTCTCTTTAGCTTGGAGAAAAGGAGACTGAGGGGTGACCTCATCCATGTTTACAAATATGTAAAGGGTGAGTGTCAGGATGATGGAGCAAAGCTTTTTTCAGTGACGTCCAATGATAGGACAAGGGGCAATGGATGCAAACCGGAGCACAGGAGGTTCCGTGTGAATATCAGGAAGAACTTCTTTACTGTGCGAGTGACGGAGCACTGGAACAGGCTGCCCAGAGAGGTTGTGGAGTCTCCTTTGCTGGAGACATTCAAACCCCGCCTGGATGCGTTCCTGTGTGATGTACTCTAGGTGACCCTGCTCTGGCAGAGGGGTTGGACTAGATGATCTTTCAAGGTCCCTTCCAACCCCTAGGATTCTGTGATTCTGTGATTATGTAAAAATATACCTACACATCATATATAGACATGTATTTATAAAGTCTGGCATCTATAAGGGTAAATATGATGGGTTAGCAGAAGGGTTTCAGCATGTTAAGGATAGCAGAGCAAATAGCATGCAGTCAAAATGTTAGCACTGAAAATTTTAGGGCAAATTCAGAAGTATTAGCATTGTAGATGAGGCTCATTGCTACAAACTTTTGCTGGAACAACAGGTGGTTGCAGATGTAATTTTTTATGTTTGATGTTGCTGTGGCAACAAGATGTCACCTGGAGTTTGGAAAGAGAAGCAGCAAAATGTTGGCAGAGAGGGTGAGACCAGGCGAGGAAAGCTCAGAAAAAGAAGAGGCAGAGAATGAGGTGCTGAAAAAAGATGACAAGTAGGATACAGAAGGGGAGAAAAGGCAGGGAAAAGAGAACTGGCTGGATAGGCTGTATTTGTTGTCTCTTTTGTCTGCTTAACACTGAAGCATTGATCTTACTCTACTCTCCTCAAATGCTTTGAGGCTTTTGTCCAACCAGGAGTTACAAGAAGGAGTAGGCAGACACGGTGAATATTTATTGACTTAACTGGAGTATAGTATTTTCAACAAGGCAAAAGTCTTTCAGCTACATGGCAAAGAATCAGGTTTAAATAAAACCCAAATCCTCTCTGGCTGCAATATCAATCCCAGGTCAGTCTCAGAGACTGAGTTGTGAAAGCATTAAAAATACTCTAAAAATAAAGATTAAAAGAGCTAATATTGACTTCCTGTTTAGGTACAGCAGCACTGATTGAACTGCTTGTTCTTACAGCTTGTTTTTGCAGCCAGTCCTTCAAACAGACAACCAGGGACCAAATGACTATAGAAAAGCCAGTCTGAAGATGTGGGCTTTTCTCTCGCTGCTGCTCTCTGAGCTAGGAAACTTCCTCTTTATTGAAAAAATTCCTCATTGCGGCTAGTTCCCAGCAGCCTGGAGAAGAGAGCTGCTTCTCAGAAAGAAGGATAGGACTCATATATCAACAAATAAAGGAGAGATCTTCTTAGGAAAAAGTTTTTTCTTCCTGCTTCCAGTGTTCATTCAGTGTTTATTGTACAGGCGTGTAGACACTTCTTCAGTCTCTGTGGATGGGAATCCACCGACAAGTCTCAAGTACAGCTCTACTCTCCCATTCTTCAGAGTGGTGCCCCTCTTCATTCCTGATGGAAAGTGGCTTCTTTTTTTGGTGTGCACATATTTTTACTTTTATTTGAAAAGTACTACTGTTTCCTCTCTGTGACACCATCACTAGAAAAGTCGTCTGGAAGGTGCCGTGTTACTAGCACTGGAAGTAAGAACTTCTACTGGGCGTAGCTGCCATGCAGTTTATTAGCAGATATTTCTCTTGTGAATGTCTCTGACACCTCGTGATTTGGCTTTGTTGGAGTCCTTTAGAAGAGAGGATAAAGAAAGTGAGGAAAATAGTTATTTAATATTGAAAGAGATCATCTCTGTGTGTATATTTAGCTATGGGGGCACAAAAAGAAAGGAAAAGAGAAGTATTTTAATGATTATTAAGCATTTTTGAACTTCATTGTTCTCTCATGGGTGTGACGGAAAGACCTGTATTCTCTCTGCTGTGTATATCATACAGGCAATTTTTAAACACAGATGTAGCTTCACTATAATGTACCTTTAGGGGCAAAGCCAGATTAAAGGGTCTCCTGAATTCCCCCCCACCTCATGCTGTTGGCAACTTGTTATCCTGCACTATTACACACCCCCACTCGCACAATGGCTTGTGAGGCCACCCTGACATGATCAGAAGGGATCCAGGTTAAAAATAACTCTCCAAAAAGGTTATTTTCAGCAATCCGGTTCACCCAATGCTCCCACAAGCAGTTGTTATGGCATAGGTGGAGGGGGGAAGCTGCAGCGGAAGAGCAGGACCACGCAGCCGGAGGTGGGAAGGAGCAGCTGATGCCAATGTCTTGTGGCCCAGCGCTGACATTCCCAAATGCAGGATGGACTCTGCTGCCATTAACACCTTTGCAGCTATGGGTTTGATCCTGTTCTTGCTGAAAACAACAGGTTTCTTTCCACTGGTGGTAACCAAGGGCACAAAGGAGGTGGTCTTCTCCTCATCTCAACTCGCTGAAACTGCAAAGGTCATTTGTTGTCGGAATGTTTTCTTGGGGAATACTTTGCTGTATCTCTTCTAATTAACAGTTCTACACTTATCTTACATGAACCACTGTTTTCCATATTTCCATATTGGATTGTTTGTGTTGGTGCATATTTGCATGCAAAATTAGAAATCTGCAGTCAAAAATTAGCAACTGAGAATATTTTGCCATAAACCAGCACAAAATTCACTTCTGATTTGAGTGCGCAACTAAAGTAGATGTTGATAAAAAATTAATAATTAAGGTTTTGGATGTGTTCAAGATAACTGAAATCTCAGCTGAGTGGGTTTTCTATGTTAGCACTTTTTTTTCTGTTTCTGAATCATAAAATTGACTAAAAAATAATTTATAAAATTATTTTTTAATATATTTTTACATTTTTTTAGTTTTAAATTTTAAAAATACAGCTTTTGGCCATATTCACTCAACCACTTTCAAATTAATCAAATCTGGTTTTTCAAATGTTTAGTCTCTTGAGCTGAGTCTTTAATGTCTTGCATGTCGCTTAAGTGTCACATGACAGAGTATTTTCAGAATATTAAAACTGAAAATATTTATGTATGGTCCACTTGGCTTGTGAAGGTGTGTGAGAACAGGAAACATGAATTCACTCAGTTTGTGTGGGCCCATTAGCAACCAATGCCTGCCCTCCAACTTGACCAGCTGGAAAGATTTAGAAAACACTGAACAAATCATAAGCTTTGGGCCCAAAGAAGAAGAAGCAGAGGGAGATGTATCTCATTTCACTATGAGTATTAAGAAATACGAAGTTTTTTAATTTTTACCTGCTCAGTTACTTAGTATGAAAATACTGCTTGTATTAATATTGTTATAAATTAAGAACTGCTGTAACTTCCAACTCTTCCCTGTCTTGTGGTTACAAGGTCTGGTTACACCTTCTCTTCTGGACCTCAACTGTATTAATTCTTGAGCTTCAATTCATAAATGTCTTCTGCATAATTTTGATGTCATCAAACCCCTTCATCTACTCTTTTCCCTTTATCTGCTGTTGTGGAGAAGCGTGGTCATTCACAGGTGCACCCAGCACTTAGATCCAAGGAGATAAAATTTCCTCCTTGTGGTTGCATCAGCTGTCTCCTGCATGTTGACCTGTTTCACATTTTTTGCACAGCAGCCTCTTCTTTGTGGAGAGAGAAATCCCTTTGTCTCTTTGTATTGGTGTCAGGTTGATCATGTCTGTTCTGTCAGATCTGCAACAGCTGTATCCTTCTGATGATATGTATAGAGCAGTCAGAAACTGATCCTGGGGATTAAAGAACAGTAGGTCTTGTGTTTAATAGGTGCCGACCTACACAGGGATGGATTTCCAACACTTTGACCACCTGTCGTTCCCATCAAGTGCCATGGGAGTTAACAAATGTTACAGGATTTGGGAGCAATTTGTAAAACAGGTTGTCAGATATGAAGTTCCCCAGGCAAACTGTTACCAGTCTGCAAAGTTTTGCACAGAAAAGTTGAGACGCTGATAGAAGACTTGATCCTTGTGCTACAAAACTGACTGTGTACCAGTGTGGGCATCAAAATAATTTCTATGGTGCTCCCATTGTATTTCAGCAACATTTAACCAGGAAGTTAAAGCTATAGTAAAAGTAAATTACAGAAAAAACTCCTGGTAAAATTATTAAAGTTGCAGTGTTTTATTATACCTGGAAAAATGTTCACTGACATTCCAGTAGAAATGGGGTTCATTTTACTGTTTTGTCATTATTGGTACTAGGATACACATAGCTTCACTGGTAGGAGAGTTTGCTACTTTTCTTAGTGCAGATGCCATTTCATGAAGGGAGTAGAGATATAGGAAGTTATATGTCAGTATAATTTTAAGGATATATTAATAGAAGGATCATGTATTTTTAAAAAGGACAACAATGGGCCAACAGTAGAAAGTTGTGTCTTACAAGTATTGTCAAAGAAATAGGTCTATGATATTGCTGTTTTGATGAGACTGTTACAGTGCCAGTAAGCTCTGCAAAAATAATCTGTTGACAGGCACTCACAAAAATGAATAGAATGAAGCCAACAATCACAGTTATAAAATACTGCTTTTAAAAACATATTTCTAACACTGATTATTCCATTCAAAACAGCAGCAGAGCCTATGCTCCTCTGAGATTGATTCTGATCCTGGATCCTACTTGGAAGGAACTTAGAATTTAGCTTTTAGGATTAAGAAAAGAAAACTTCACAATAGGAGTGCTAATGATCAGGAGTTTTTTTGCTTTTGAGTTCTGAGACAATTTACTGAAATGGTAGGAGATGATCCTGACTATCAGTTTAAAATATTTTGGGGTTTTTTACAACAAATGACCTTCCTGAGAGCATCTCAGAAGGAAGCTCTGCAGTAATGTATGGGTGGTTCAGCAGAGGTGTGGACTTTCTGGTCACATAAGGCAAACTGACTTTAATGCAGTTCAGGTATGACCATTGTCATGATTAATTACACTCCAGATTTCAACATCATACTTTACTTCACTTTACTTTGTTAAAACCTTTGGCCCGTCTTCCTCAGTTCCATGTGCCTCTCTTGCCCCACTTTCTTTCCTGGAAAGAAGTGCATGTAAGTGTAAAAAGAGTTGACTGTAAGTGTATCTAGATGCTCGCAGTCAAATCCAAACTACTCACTATACACAAGGTGACTTGCAGCATGAAGCAAGCCAGCTGGATCAGTAAGCAGTGAAAATCTGTCAGGGGAAAAGGGGAACAGAATGGGTCTAGTTCAAATTCAAACTTCACAGATTCAGGCTGTGTACACAGACATGGCTGTGTTCCTGTCCAAAAACACAATCTGAACACCTATGCGAACACACACACCATTAAAAATACAGACATTGTCTATATACCTATGTCTATATATGCATATGTCTATATGTCTACATGTCTATATGACCCAGCATAGACTTTTAACAGGAGAAAAAGGTTTAGCTTTCTCAGCTTATATGAAGATTTTCATACTTTGTTCTCAAAAGTAAAATCCAGTTTCACTTCTCTTCTTCGGCTTCATAAATAGAGACAGATTTATATGCAAATGTCCTCTTGTAACTAATCCTAGAGCCCTGTGTCTGCCAAACTGTCAGAGCTTCACCCAACAGCTACGAGGCTTGGCAGAGCAAGACATACATACACACACACACACACACATATATATATATATATAGGTTTACAGAACATTCTGCCATCATGTCACTCTGTGGTCTGGAACAAAGTGATGTTTGAAGGTTTATGAAATGTTACTAAGAAACTCTAGAATTATAATGCAGATGTATTCTACCACAGAAATTAGAAATAATTCCCAGAATATTAGAGTATGATAGGTCAATGGTTATATTTCTCATGTGTCAGTGAGAGGTACAAAGTAAGAGATGAAACAATCTGTTTTGCAAGAATACTGAAAATTACTAGTTTCTGTGGATTTCTAATCATCAGGACAAACTGATTTCTGACAGGGCCAGATGGAGCTGTGGTCTGGACAGACAGCACAGGCTCTTGTCAGCAGTATAGAGATCTTTAGTCCTGTTGGCCTTGATGTCTTGCAAAGCTGCTCTTGGGAGATCAGGACTGTGTTGCTAGTTTTGCTAGTTTTGGAAAAGAGTCCATTAACCTCTCTATGTCTCACTTTCCTCTTATGTAAAATAGGGATAATAATTCTCTCTGTGGTGAGGTTGCTGTAAGACATCAGTGCATGCACATATTGCTGCTGTTATTATTTGTGAGTTTGGGACCAGCATGATGGGAATGCTCTGAGAGACCTGGCAAAACCTCAAAACTTCAAACAAACATTTACTTATGCTCAGATAACAAGCAATTTTTCTCTTAACTACTAAAGCCAAACATTAATCAATATTTTAGCCAGGCCTTATGTATATGATGCAAGCCTGAAACCACATCGCTAGCTCTGATGGTTTTGATGGTTCTTTTCTCTTGAAACCAAGATGTCTCGGCTCAAGAGCTTTGTCCTGAGGGAAGCTTTATCATACCCAAGCTCCACAGTGTATCATTGATGTTTGTATGTGCTTTTCTGTGGGTCAAGAACTGTCTGGTCCAAAGGAATTTTTTCTCCTTTCATGGATCAACTTCTCTTCTGTCTTGTTAAGGGATGTGTAACCAGCTGGGGGGCAGTGTTTGAGTGCCAGCCTATTCCAGCTTGCTCAGAGCAGTGGTACCTGCTGGCAGATTGTGTGCCAGTTCCCTGTTTTCTTCTCATAGTTGTGAACTGGGTACTCTTAACTTCATTTTAACAATTTTTATGCAACTATGCCAAACAAGCAGATATTATAAGATATATTCTGCTTCTTACTCTAAATAAATCAGTCTTGCAATAAGTCTGGGTACCAGACAAAGAGAAATAAAGCACAAACAGACCTTTATGCTACATTGAGATAGTCTGATGGAAATAGTGTAGAAATGTAAAATGTTAGTGTGATAGCATAAGAATATAACATCATGAATAAGGGTGTAGAAAACCTACTTTAAAAATGCATTAGAAAATGAAAGGTCAATAGCGCCCAAAATGGGATGGCATGCAGAGCTATGACACTTTGTCAACTTTTTGTGTATCAACATAAATACTTCCTATTTTGCAGGGAAAAAATGGCTGCATCCATGCTGCAGAGGAGTTCATCTCCACAGGTTTCATCTCTGATGTGTCCTGTACTATCCCATCACATGATCTGTTTTCCTGCAGAAGGAACTGGAAGTGTGTCAGCATGGGGGAAGATAAAATCCTCCCTAATTGACTTCCCTGCATGGACAGCAAGCCAGGACATTGCAAACACACTTGCCCTAATGCTGGACTGTGTCCCTTACACTGGGCAACTAAGACCAGTACTAGGAAATGCACAGTGGAGCATAAATGCCTTACAAATACAGCCAGCAAGAACCGTATCATGGCAGCAACTTGCCTCACCTCTTTGCTTCTAATGAACCTGAATTCATTCCTTCTTTTTTATTTCCTTCAGCTCAGTGTGCAGGTAGCTGATCCTTGCCTAGCAGAAGGGACTGAAGACTGTTTGATCTCAGGGCACACAGCTTCAGCTGGTAGAGATGGACATAAATGAAGCTCCAGCAATTTACTTCAGCTGAGGATCCCATTTGTCTGCTAGTTTGTTCCATAACCTTTTCTGTAGTTTGGCTCATTAGTTTCTCTTTATTTTCAGCTAAGTGAAAATCTCTATCCTCCATCTAAAGCCCTGTGGCTCAAATGCCATTTTTCCTGCTGAAGACTCTGTTGAAATAATTGCTGTATCCAAGGACATTCTGAAGCTTAGGATGTAAACATCTCACAGTAAGTCAATGTCTGATTTAATTGTTTTATATCATATTGCAACAAATTTGTTGACATTTAGTCATTCCAAATGCACTTTTTACACATTTGGAAGGTGTAAAACATGTAGTCAAACATGAGAACTTCTTATGTATTTGGGTGCATTTCAGCAAAATATTATACCTTGAATAAATATATATAAATGATGATGGTTGGGTGTTTTTTTCCCCTCTTGGACCATGCAATGAAAAGCTGAGGTGTTCCTTCATGCTATTTCTGTTTTAATCATGTAACATTCTTAGAATAATTGGAAGCAAATTTTAGTAGACACCGTAGAAAAAAATCTCTTTGTTCAAATGCTAATTTTGCAACATCCATAAGCTTGGGTGAAAAAAATGATTCCAGCTTGGAAAACTAACATTCAAGACCCCAATCGATTTGAATTTCCAGGTCCTCGGATGCTTAAAAACTTCTATAGCTAATCTGATTCTCTCAAAATGCTTAAGACCATGAAGGCTACAAATCATATGCTTAGAAAAAGTACATATAAGTAAGTTAGGAAAAGGGTTGAGAAGGAGTAACACAGCAGGAGGCAGGATAAGAAGACAACTGGAAGAAAACAGCAGTGGGAAAAGTTATGAGATCAAAGCTTAGCACTGTCTCAGTCATTTGTTTTGCTAATTTCAGTTTTCAAAGGGCTAATGTGAAATATTGTCTTACGTAAATCTTTGTTTCTAGTGATGATTTAACACTTCAGCTAAGTAGGAGGTGGAATTATTTACTACAGTTTTCTATGTGCAGAAAAAGTCTTAGACTGTGATACCTGGGAGGACAGGAATAAATAACAGTGGAGAAATGAATGCTTGTAAATATGGAGAGGGTGTAAATGGAGCTGTTTCATTTGTGTAGAGAAGCTGGGGAGGGAGCCAAGAGACATTCTTGGATTACTTTGAAGCTTAAAGGATTAAAAGGATTTTATTAGAAATGTACCAATTTGGGAAAATTTACCTAGCACACAATCTTCAACTCTTTTTATTATGTCTCTCAGGCTAGTAAAGTAAATGGAGAAATTCAGCAGCAGGTTTACAAGTGTGAGAGAGGTGCTAGTGAAAAATAAGCACTAGTACGTTTGTTGGGGTGGTCTGTTATTCAGCTGTATACTATGTAAAGGAGAGAGCCTTGATGAATGAAAGGGAAAGGAGCACCCTGCATTTTTTGTGTGGCCAAGGTGTATCATCATGGATGAGGCAGAACAAACAATGCATGCTGTAACTCCTAGTGTTAGAACAAGTCTATCGTTCTTCAGTTCCTTGTCAAAGTTCTGCTAGTATAAAGCCATGAAAACCACCTTTCTGATGTCTCTGGGGATGGTTGCTCCACCAGCTTTACCATAACCCTGATGTACCTCTGGTTATATCTGCCTGAATAAGAGTTCTGCTGGAGCTAGACAGGTACTAGCAGAGCTGGCATACCAGAGTTTGATTAGATGAACTGGAGATAAGCAGGAGGGGGAGAGGCATTCAGCTGATTAGAAAGCTGAGATCTACATCATGTGGCAAATACATGAGCCACCTGTAAACAGCTTTACCTGTGATCTACCAGCTGCTTTTCATTTAGTATTATCTTCAGCTTCTTTGTCACCAGATTTCATACTGTCAGTCAAAATGCTTGAGCCACACACTTCCAAAGGACTTCCTATTTGAAAGTGATTGTGTTGAAATAAAATTAAAACCATTACGAAGACCATATTTTAATGGGATTCATTTTTTGCGCAATTCAACCAAAGGCATGTTTGTTTGATTTTTCTCTAGAGTTGTCTGGGTTACGCTATGACATTGTTAGTTACATGTTACATTTTACTGCAATTACATCTTTCAGTCAAACTATTTACTTAAGTTATTTAATAGAGGTAATTTTACCCTTTGAGTAAAAAAGATAAGAACATAATATAAATCTAAGACCAGTGGGACTGAGGGAGAGGAAAAAATGAAAATTACAGTTTTCAGAGTTCCAGGAACGAAATTCAAGCCAAAGTCCTTTCAGATCTTTGGCTCCAAGAGTTGTCTTCTGGAGGGATCTCTAGAGTACTGTGTCACCAAAACTACTCTAGTTAATGTAGCCCTGAAGTCTGTTGGGTTTTGATATGTGCTCTGAAGTATGCTCCAGTTTCTGAGATAAATGCTTTGGATTAGCTTATACTCTTCTTGGAAAGTGTCTTAGTGCTGATGGAAGCCCTCCGCAGTGCACAAGCAATTTCATAACTCCACATTTTACCAAAACAGCCTTGTTTAGCATTCACTTTTCTGCCTCTTTTACACTCTGTGACCACAGCTGTTTGGCATAAGGGATTAAGTCTCACAGTTTTCCAGACTCTTCTTTGCATTTGCTGCATCCTGCTGTCGTTGCAACTGGTCACTGCAGTGTGAACTGCATGAGGGAACATCCCTCAGAGACCCTGACACCCTGTAGAGCAAAGGGCTCCGAGTGATTGATGGCCTGGAGTGCAGGATCACTGGTCTCTCCTTAACTCCAGACACTGAAGGCAGATGTTCTTGCCTTGCATGAAGCAGCTCACCTCTGGCTTTATTTCCATTAAGTTTTCTTTGCAGGATGTAAGTCCTGCTTGACACCAGCCATCTTCTGAGTAGCTGGCAGCTATAGCAGTGGGAGAATCAATGTAGAATGTGGCAAAGGACAAATACTTCGTAGAGCCTGGAGGTACACACACTTTTGATGTTTTTGATGTTAAATCAGACAGGAGAAAAGCAACAAATGAACTAGAGGATAAAGGACAGCACATTGCAGGGTGTGTTGAAGAACAGCAGCAGCACCAGGGTTTATCTGGAAACAGAAGTGATGCAGAAACACTAGATTTTTCTGTGTACTAATGCTAATATTGCCCTCTGACAACAGTATATTTGTTGTCATGTAAATCCCCTTTTCTTCTTGTATCTCCTCCCATATATTTGTCAACCTCACAACTAGCTCATGAAAGAAAAATCAGGTGGGATTGAAGAAAATCAGTTTGTGCAAATCAAGTTATTTTTTAGATTCTGGTTTTAATATCTCTCATAATAGCAAGTAACTTCACTGAATGTTTGCAGCTGCAACGTTCAGTGTGCGTGTTATTAAAAACTCACTATTGTTGTTATTCTCGCTAACCTTTACTAGAAAACAGAGAATTTTTAGAATGTGGATAACTCCAAGCTCATAAATAGCCAGAAAAATATTGGACATTGAAAAATTATCATGTTTCAGGAAAAAAGTAGGGGGGCCTCCATCCTTATTTCATTGCACTGTTTATTTATTTGATTGTTGTGTCATTTCTCAGTGACAGTTTGTTTAAATTTTTTAGCTTTGGTCTAGGATTATTATTTTTAAATTACTGTTAAACTCTTATCATATTCAAAAAAGTTGTGAATAATACTTCTCACCTGACAGTCTCACTAATAACTGGTCCTCCAGCAACTGAGCAGAGTTCTTTCCTTTATTGTGATAAACATCTACTCATTATTTTCAAGTGATATTTAGGAATGCTATTTAGTTTGCGCACTCTCTGGCAATAATTTTTTTTGCAGTCTTAGTACTCAAACAACTTTTGCTTTATTTTAAGCATGGTTCAAGTGTAACATCTCTTTGTCAGGTGCTATGGAGTGGATCTTTCCTGATGCTTCTTAACTAGACAATTAATTTTGCTCCTTTGTGTCCAGATCATCTCTTTATTTCTCCATATGAATTTCTTCCTGGATTTGTCCTGCCCACAGAATTTTACCTTTCCTTTTTTGTCAGCTCTGGGATTATTTAATCTTACCTACCATGGGCTTAATCTTCCTTGCCACAGGGCTCACCGAAAAAAGTGAGAGGTCATGTGCATCAGTGGAAGGGGAGGAGATGGATATGTACCCCCAGAAAATTGCAATCCTTTTATTTCTCCCCTTTTCCCAGCCTGGATTTCCTGTAAACTCGAGATCTTGTCAGAGGAGAGAGAGAGAATACCTGATTCTTCTAATATTTCTACTTGATTACCTGCTAGGAAATTAATCTTCTTTTCTCTCCCCTGTAATTTGAGGTAGTAGGTATGAAAAATTGCTGTAGAACAGTATTTTAGGCTTCTAAATAATTTTCCTCATTTTTCTTCCGCATTCCCTTTTCAGGGGTTGACCTTACCTACATGTTTAAAATTGGTTTTTAGCTTTTCATATTCACCAACCTCACTTTGACCAAAATAATTAATCCGATACATCTGTAATCTTTCACTAGGGCTCCTTTTTATTTTATTTTAGGAAAATTGAGACAAATTAGAAAAGTAATTCGGGAAATTTTTCTGCTTCAGAAAAATAAGATTAACTCCCCGCTTGAACACTTTCTGAGCTCTCTTGGCTCATCATATCTCCAAAATAGCTTGGTATAGAACTTCCAGATGATACATTGACTTAATCTGTTAGTTTTGGCAACTACTAGCAGTGTTGAATAGCCTCTCTTCTAGTTGATAATGGTTAAGCAGTTGTGGTTGAAATTACTGTGTTAGAAAAATTTTCATATGTGTAAAAGGCTCTGAAAGGCTCATAAGAAAGCCATGGTAGTAACAGTAATCTGACTCTTAGTTTTGTAGAAATATGTAGAACTATGTAGAAATTCTGGAAATTTTGTAGAAACGTCAAATAATTTTGTTTCAGTGTGGTTTTTTAATATTAGTTTTCAATCTAGACTGTGAAACTTTAAATCTTCCAGTTTCAAATCTGTGACTATTACCATTACTTTAAATTTTTTGGCTGTGATGTAAGGTTTTGAGGAGAAAAACAACAAACAAGCAGGCAGGGCAGTTGAGATCTTGGATAAAGGTGGATTTTGTGGCAACATCAGAAGTGACAGGGCAGCTTGTAAAGCTCATGGGGCAATATTGACAGAGTGAGTGCAAGGAGCAGGATTATGTGAGATGCAGCAGGAAATTAAATGGGTTTTACCACTAGAATTTTACCTATGCCTGCTTTCTTACATTTAAGGTTTTAAAGTATAGCATCAAAGTGAATAATTTGGTCTTTCAAAAATTTAAGTGGCTTGAGGAGAAAAAAAAGTTTTCAAGTATTGTCTTCTCTTGTCCCCCTTGGTGGCTTCCTTACATAACTGATTTTTGCACTTTCTGAAGCCTGTAAATCATTGCCCTCCTAGCACTTGCCACTCTTCAAATTTAATTGGTCTCGAACTAATTCTTCATGAAGCTTAATGAAAATTTCATTGAAACAAATTCTTTTGGTGTGGCACAGATTTGTCGCTTTGTCTGTTGGCACATGGGGTATCTCTTTCTATGGCTGTGCAAAGAATAGGTGCAGAAAAGTGTGTTACCTCTGCTTGCTTGAGATACGTATTTGAAGGCAGAGGGTGTATTTTAAGATTGCCATGTCTAATGGTTCCTATTTCATGACATTGAATTGTTTAAGCTACTAGTAGAGATTTAAATAAAAATATTCCCATACATGGAGACAGATTTGGGATGGTGGAGGGAGGATTTTCTACCTGAAATATGTAGGACTCCTCAGGAGGACACACTTGCCATTAGGTCAGCAGAGAACAGTTCAATGTCTTCCCCACCCCTCCTGGTTCTTGTTTTCCTATCAATTTGGTTTAAATGGATTTTAATTATCTGGATTTAACTATGTCCTGTAGTATTTTAGTGAATGCCACGTTGAGATTTGTGAGAAAAAAAACCTGCATGTGAAAAATGTCTGGGGAATGATCGTTGAAGAGAAATTAGAGTGGAAAAGAGAACGTGGTAGTGTCCTTTATATAGAGAAAATTAGCAAGTCAGAGATGGGTGATAGCATTCATAGTGAAATAATTTTAGTGTGCCTCCTTAGTCTCCTACAAGTAGCTTAGTAAATGCTGAAATGATAAAAGCCATGGTTAGGATTAACAAGCATATGCAGTTTGTACTTTCAGGAAAATAAAAAGACACTAAGTATATACTTGTATTTAAATTTAATATCTTTTCTGTCTGTCATGGTGGTGAACAACACTTTAAGGACCCATCAGCAGTGGTGACCATCCTTTTAAATTTTTATTTGGTCAAAGATTTTGGTGTTGTTGGTTTTTTGGGGTATTCTTTTTAATTTTGTTTTGAGAAGATTCATGATATCTGCCCCTCTATTCAGCTGTGAGGAAGTGAGGTGATTAGGATCTTCTTGTGTTGACCTCCCATTACCTTGTCTCATTGGCAGAGAGATGTATCGTATTGTCCTCAGTGTTTGCAAAGTTTGCATAACTCTGAACTCTACTTGCAGTTGTCACTGTGGTTTTACTTGTAAAAAATGTTTCTGTGTTTTATATGTGTGCATTAGGAATTTTCAAGAAGGGCTCAAAGTTGAGCTGTTACCATTACATTTGTGATTAAAAAAAATCAAGAAAGCTAGGGCAGAGATGTCATCAGCAAAGTGTCAAAGAGATCAAATGCTCAAATACGGTAATTGCAATGACAAAGGTTTTGGTTATGACTTATGACATATTGATAGCTTGGACTAACCTGTTGCCATTGGTCCATAGTGAGACAGAAATCTGCATTAGAACCAAGTGATGGGCTGCAGAGATGTTTTGTCTCTGAAGCTGGTGGTTCTGACCCTGCTGGAGGTGTTGGGCTGGAGGGATTGCCTGGGCTTGTTAACACGATTATTGCTGTTTCCTATGTTTTGCTAACTTCAGTCGCAGCAGAATTCAGATCTAAAGCATGTGCATGCATTAGTAAAATCAAAGTAATTTGCAAATGCCTAACTTTGACATTAACTAAGGTTAGTGTTTAGAGCCCATGATACCTGGTGACAATGATTGCAAACATGCAACAGACCTGGTTGAGAACAGTTTTAAGTGCACTACACTAATAAGGTTGTTAAAATTTTCTTAGAGAACTATTTATAAAGATATCAACAGTTTGGGGGTTTTTTGACAGCGGTGGTATCTGTGATTTCTTCATTATTGATGGAAATAATTAAACTGACCATTGAAGGTTTTAATAGTTGCAGTGATTTATGTACTTATGCAATTTCTGGCCAACTAAATGGCAAAACACAGTGGCTTCCTGCATGTTAGCTTGTTGCAATGCACACATGGGTGCTTACCAATGAAGCTGATAGAAGTGGAGTCCTTTCAGGAGCATGGACACCATGAGGGGATACACAGCTGGACAGGGTCCTGTTTGCATCAGAACTGCTCCAGCCTCCAGACAGGAACTATAGGAAACTATCTTTCTCCCATGACTTGAGTTGTGGTTGTAATTTGTGGGATTTTAAATAGATGGAGCTCAGCTGATTATTCGCAAATATTTGGACTTTTTACTAGAAGCACAACACATTCCAGAAACTCGTGGTATTAATTCAGGACTCCAGATAAACTAAGCATCTTCAGAGGCAGCTCTACAACTCTGGATGAGCCCGTTTTGTTGAACATGACACAACTTTGTGTCTTCAACCTCAAAATAAAAGCGCTCTTTTCCAATTGTTTATAGTGGGCAGAAATAATAGCATGACAGCAAATATTGCTGGCCACAGGCAATTTTCTTTATAAGGACATATCTGCATTTTAAATTATAGTGTGTATATTTGAATATTCCACCAATGCTGGTGCTGAAGAGAGGTTTGAAGTTATGTTAATTTAATCCTGTAAAAGCATTGATGTTGGAGCAGCATTAGGACAAGGTCTTTCGGGTCAGGGTTTTCCAGGCAGTGAAGGGTAAGACAAGCACTGGAAATGGTTCAGTTTTGTTCATGTGAAAGGTGCTGGTCACACACAGAGACTTGGCATCAATACATTTACAGTGGGGTATGAGTAAAGTACCATTGTGTTTTGCTGCCCACAAACCTGCATAAGGCGTGGGTACAAGGAGAACACTGAGCACTGTGGAGGTACTTGCAGACTGGACACGTGGCCCCTTTGTCAGGTAGGAACAAATAAAGAGATTGGGTAAATTCCTGAGTTTCTTGCTACTTAAATAGTGGTTGATTTACTCAAACTTTCAGAAATTAAGTTAATGCTAAACAACTTTGTTTAATTTTTCATTATGAATAGTGCCATTACTTCAGCAAAGGCCTGTTTCAAAATGAAAGTAATTTAAAGGTCAAACATAGTTTATAGCATCATTATTCACCTCATATGCTGGTTCTTTGGGAAGTGCATTTGGACACCTGATTGTTGCAAAAATATTTTTGCAGAGCAAAAGCTCTTCTGTGTGCTAGGAATGTTAGTTTTGAATTCAAGTGAAATACATTATCTTACTAAGGCTGCAGAGTGATGTATGAAAAACAGATAAGATTAGTATTGTTTGTGCACTTTGATTTAATAAAGCCCATTTTCCTTTTGGAGGTACCTTTCTTGGCCTCCCAACCTTCTTCCTCAAACAAAAGTCTTTAGCTACACATAGCTTACCAGCTTAAGTACACTTTAAAAATGGTAATTTAAAAGCCCTGTATAGCCAAAATAGCTCTGTTCCGGAACTACTCACAGCATGGTCTTTAAAACAGAACACCCAGCTACTAAGCTGTTCTGTGTCACCTCAAAACATCTGCTGGAAAACAAGGCTATAATAGATACATTGTTCTCAGATGCTCTTTTTTCTTTTTTGTTAAGTCTTGTTAAATAGCCCGTATTTCATTTCAGGAGAATAGGGCCCTTTTCTCTTGCAGTAGGAAAAACTTTCCTTCAACAAGGATATTACTGTATGCATGCGTGCCTGTACTTTCTTCTACATCTTTTCTTTTAAGAGATGCCAATTAAAAGCTAATCTATCTCAAATGGTGGCTGTTTCCCCCTCTAGGCCATTTCTTTCCTACCGTGCATATGGCTCCCTACTCGCTTCCCATTCATTCAGTTGTACCAAAGCTCTGGCCTCACTCTGAAAAAGGACGGTGTTCATGCACAGGGCTCTGGTGCATTTTCCCTTGCTTTTTGTACCATCGCTCTAAATGTCTGCTGCTTTCCAAGTTCTGTTCATCATCCACAGCCCTCAAAACAATATATTCCTCCTACAAACATACCCTCTTTTGCAGTCCATGAAGCAACACCACCATCCTATGGAGGAGCTGATGGGTGGGTGCTTATGCTACAGCATTAACTTCCATCCACAGCTCCCCTGCCTCACCTCCCTAAAAGAAGTTTGTGAAATAAGATGAAGTATGCTGATTCTAATTGCTTTGAGGTCTACAGGTTTAGTAATTTAGAAGTTAAAACCAAAAACTAAAGGTAGCTTTGAGTTTCAGAGAGCTTGTCACCAGAGAGGACCCTTTGGAGGTAGTCAGTGGAGAAAGAATCTCCTGTGACCTTTCTTCTTTTCATTCATTCTTTGATCAAAAGTGTTTGCCTCTGAAATGGCAAAGTTTAAAGACTATCTACAAAAGCGTCTGCTATGAACCAGCCCCTGAGAAATGACTGTATCTGTAGGCAAACTGGAAATAACATTTCCGCTGCCAGATGAACTTTCAGACAGTTAAATTCTGATCACAGTGGGGAAAGGAGAAAGGAACACAGAGTTATGAAAAACACTTTTATTAAAAAAAAAATCTATTTCAATTTAACTGCATTCCATTTTAAGTATGGCTCATAATACCCACCTACTAGTCAAGTTTCATGTAAAATAACTTGATGTCATTTGATTAGTAATAATTTTATTTTAATTCACACCATCAACTCTTTTTCCCATTTAAAAACAACTGACCTACTGACTTCTTAAATTTAGACATATTCAGACCTCTTAAGTATCAAGTACGGTAAAAATACTTGCATAAGGAAGGCAATGCATTCAGCTAATTGTACCTGTGATATGGAAAATGTTAAGATTCCTAAAACCATATTTTGTGTTTAATAATGAAATTTGCTACTGCCTTTATGGGTGAGGAAATAGATACTGCATGTCTGCTCTTGTTGTACATAAAGTACTGGTGTTTCTGATGAATTCTGATGGATTTGAGGATAAACAAAAGAGCACACAAAACAGTAGTAAGATACTGCAGGTAGATATTCCTTGACTGCTGGTCTTTCACTATTTTTAAAGAATTTGATCCACATAGAATTGAATATTCTTGTAGGAGCACTAGTCTCTCAGAAAGACTTGGGAATCTGATTGTATGCATTGCAAGGCAGCTGGTTGGCATAAACTGATGTTTTCTTGTGCTTTGTGTCAAAATAGATGTAGTGGTATTTGTAGTAAAAGATGATTTCAGTTTATAGCCAACTTCTGTCTGATACATGGACCTGACTGAGATTTTAATTTCTGTTCCAATCCAGGCTTTGCAATAGAAGAACAGCAGGATCAACTTAATGTTTTTAATCTCCATTTTTTTTTTTTTTTTGGTGTTTGATTGCCAAACCACTAAATCTTTTGTATATCCACAAAGTTTTATACAGGAGAATTGCAGCTGTGGCACCAAACAATGTGCAAGATCTCAGAGCCACCTGTAGCCATTTGAATTGTGTTTTCTTTGTACTTACAGCTTCTGTTGACAACAGATTAGGGCTCTTTGGGTAGGCAGGATTCATTTTTCCTAGTACTCAGTACTGTGCCTAAATATGTGAATTCATTCACTAGTTCCTTGGTACCTGATTTTTCTAGTGAAGAATGCCACTGTCTCCAGTCTCATCCCTGACTCAGTAGGATGTGATTTTTGGATGTTAGAGCCTGCCTTCCAACTGTTTGGTGATGGGTGCTGCCAACTATATGTGGTGACTAGAGGTTCATGACTCAATGTCCTGCTCTTCTCCTGGCCATCCTCCTGTGGAGGAAAGAGGAGGAAGGGAGAAAGATAACTCCTATTCTTGGACCATCCCCCAGGATAGAGCCTACTGTTACTGCCAGATCTCCTACTTGTGGCTATTGTGTAAAGAGTGTGGGAGCCTTCACCTAGTGTCTCTGTAGGCTTGCTGACAGCATTATATCTGTCCTTGCCTTTCCTTTTAGGGGAGAATCTCCCTCTTGGGACTTGTGCTGGAGTCCTTTTATGATCCCTGCCCCTTCCCACACTGCTGCCTGAGCGATCTCTACATCTTGATGCCTTGGGAAGGGCCTGATTCTCCCTTTTCCCTTTGTAAGACAGGCTGAAACCCCTTTGGTTACCAGTCCTCTCCTGCGGTGACACTGAACAATGAGCGTTTAATATTTGACTGCTCCAGAGCTTTCCATAAACCAAGTTAGCCCCAAGCCTTGCCAGCCCCAAGAACCCTTCCTCCTACTTGTGTCATCCCAATACCTTCTGATCTGGGCCTTCAGCTGAGAGAAGGAGGGTGGCCCATCTGGACCTGCCTCATTCACAGTCCCTCCTGGCCCTAGCTGATACCAGCCAAGTTCCCCCCACCCAGGCAGCAGCACTTTCTGTGCTGCCTGGCTTAGGCCAGGGCACGGGGCCTTGCTGAGTGCTGCTTCTCAAGCTTCAGGTGTGCTGGAGTTTGAGTAGCTGTGGAGAGCTTGTGGCAGACAATTTGTGTGCTGCAGAGCTGAGATACAGGCTGTGCTGAGGCCTGCAGCTCTGGCAGCCACAAGGCCGCAGACACAGCCAAAATTGTTCTCCAGTGGGCAAGGGAAACTAAGATAGTAATCGAGATGCATCTGGAAATGGCAGTCAGTCCTGCCACCCCTCTCTGGTTTTACCTCCATTGTGAGGAGGGAAAAAACCTAAACCAACGCACCTGTTTGAGAAGCAGGACTTCGTGACAGTGGCTGCTCATTTACAGACTTCTTCAGCATGCAGCTGCAGAAGTGGAAGTCTTCTTACATTCAGGAGTACTACGTGTGATCAGAAAAATTGGAGTACTGCGTATAGAAGGGGTAAATTTTGGGGAATCAGTAAAAACACTTGAAGAAAATGGAAACCTTTTACTGTAATAATTTTAAGTAAAAGGAGACTAGAGTAAGATTGCCTTTCAGTGAATACCCTTTGAGATAATTTAGCTTTCCTATTGTCATTGTGAAAAAAACCCATATATCTGAACAGCATCAATATATGAACTATCAACTAAATGATAGAGACTTTCGTCCTTGATTTCTTACTGTGAAACTTTCCAAAGAATGCGGTCTGGGTTTTAGTCTTTCTGGATCTAAGTCAACCAGAGTTGCATTTATTTTCTTAGCACTGTTTTCATTCCCAAAATAAGTGTTTATTAGAAAAAGGTAACAGAAAGCAAGGTCATCCTGTGTCAAAAGATTCTTCTAAATCTGATGTGTTTTTGCTTCAGGAACAGTACAGTACAAATATTTCTGTGGGTTTGGGAAGGGAGCTAGCTGTTTCCTTTGAGGTATCAATATGAGCATTTTGGGGCTAAGTCCCTGCTTGCCTCTGCTGGGACACTGGAACAGATTTCTAAGGCCCTTATGTAATTTAGGGCTCATGCCAGTGTTGATGAATAGACTTTAAAAACTGTCAGGCTTTGAAGAAAGCCTAGCTAGGGTACTGGTGAGCTTGGCACTTGAAGCCCAGATCCTGACCAGATAGAGACTGGGAGTCTAGGCCAGGGGAATAGCAGAACAAATTACTAATGACACCTAAAGGAGGAAAAAGAATTTGGAAAACATCACAGATTTGGTATTCGTGGTTCAATTGCCACAATTACAAAAATACATCAGTTTTCATCAGGTTTTCACTGACTGTTTGACTAAGCTGGATCCTATCCTGAAGTATAGGGGCTGTGCTTTTGATCATTGGTATTACAGTGAATTGAGGGGGAGGGGTAAGGAAAAAAAGACAGAAACTTAATTCTAACTAATAAGAGAGATTTTTTATTTTTTTTTTTTTTAAAAAGAACTTGCTTTGCACAAGAGTGATCTTTTTTTGGTTCACCTATTTTTATGTTGGGCCCCAAGCTTGCAGAAGTTCAGCTTTTCCAGAGAGGAATGACTTTGGCTAAAGATGTGAGCACTCGCTCTTCTCCCCAAAAGCCCCGAGCTGATAATAACACCACTGCTTTTTCTTGCCCTGTGCAAGGCAAGGTTAACTGACCAGATTCCTCCTGTGAGGAGAAACATGGTCTGCAGAACCATCAGAAAGCTGGTGACATGGCTAGCGAAGACTTACACAATTTCCTGATAAGAGCTGCAGAACAATCCTGCAGCATACAGCGAGGGTCTACAAAGCAAGTGCGTTTGTCTCCTTCAACACTTACGAATGTGTTGAAGCAAAAGAGATCCTCATAGAGGACTGGAGCATACTGGTAAGGGAATCTGAAGAAAATACAGCACCACTTCATTCACATATAAAAAGAGAGGGTTTATTTCAGCACTAGGAAAACTGGCAATACAACAATTAGCTTTGCTACTATGCAAGCTCTACCCAAAAAAAAGTGTGCTTTCCAGTGGAACATTTTGTGTTATAATCCATCATCTTTGGCTGGTATCTCTCTCGTAAGGTTTTGTGACCAGATAGTTTTTGTTATGGACACATAATAGAAAATGCTGATGTATAAAAGATTGAGCAAACCAAACAGGAAGACCCCAATCATACAGGATTTACAGATGGAAGAAAGAGTTGCTGTTACTCAATCTATTTCATACAGTGCACATTTGTGGTCTAGAAAAAGTGTATAAACAGTTACTTGCATTTGAAACAGATAAAAACTGTTTAAAACAGTTAAAGCGTGTTTAAGGCCTTTTGAGGGGCATATATCAGATTGAATGCTTGGACTCTATTTTAAAATCAATTTAATGCTATGTTTGCATTGTAATAAACATTTCAGAGTAGAGCTCCTGATGCCATTCATGCATTCACCTTGTATTCCCAAGGTCTTGCAATGACTCTCCTTGTTAAAGATGCAGTAAGAACTGAGAAAGTTTTGCTGTTGTAGCTGGCTGTACAAATGGTCCTAGTTCATTTCAGGGAGTAAGTTAAACAGCTCAGTTAAGTCCACCACAAAAAAATTATTTGAGCTGGCCCGTGTAATTTTACTCCCCAAAATGGAGTAGGATTAATCCCACTATTTGTTAAAATTAAATCTTCAGTATGATTTAAAAGCCTTTAAAGGTCTATGTGTAGAGGGAAGATACTACACATTTATTTGGAGGAGAGAGAGAAAGGGGGAGAGAGTGGTTTTAGCTATAGGAAACACTACAGAGAATTGTATCCATACCAGGTCATTACTACTAAACCTAAACCAAAACCTCCCAGCAAAATATGGAAAGAATGCATACCAATTCTGGTTAAGGGAAGCTACACGCCTCTCTGGCACTTCATTTTCATCCAGTTTAATTTTAATCCATTTATTTTCATGACACATAATACAAGGAAGAATCTGGAGCAGTAAATAATAGTTGCATTGCATGTCTGTTCTGAGGTGCTAAAAAGCAGTTTTCTTTAAAAGCATTATGTATATGATATATCCTTTGAATTGCCAAAAATAAGAATACATGCGCATGAGATTGGAAGACTGAAGTAAAACTTGAGACTGATAGTCCTGAGGTTTTTCAGGTTGTGTTTGGTTTCACAGGATAAAGATCACTCCTCCATCACCACACCAAGAAAGCTGACTTACGCAGTTATGAGAAGGTGCTGGGATAAGTTCAACATAGCATTTTAAAAATGTAAAATTTGGTTTTCAGAAGGGGAAAGACACTGGCAGATAAATTGAAAGCATTACAAAGTTTATAATTTCAAATTTTTATGGTGACTGAACTACCTATGGGGTTATAGCTATAGATAAAAATGTATGATGATTGGTAGATAAATATGGAGATTTTTGATGCCTTTGAAGGAGGGTATGCATGTGTCTGTGACACGATCACATTAAGAAGCAGAATGTATTTGAATGTTGCTGAAAATGACTGAGATCTCTACAAAGTAAGTAGGTCCCTCCACTAACTGTCAGTAAACAAGGGATAGGAAGTTGTTTTGGCCTAACACCTTTTATTTTAGATCTGAGGAACTTAGTTGTGATAATTTAGTTCCTACCTATAAACCTTTACTCTTGGGATTGTTTCAGTCAAGACACTGGACTAACCATTAAGCAATTCCATTTTGGACCAGATCATTTCAGTGAAAAGATAAATGCTGCACTTTTTCCAGCTCTACTCATGGAGCTTTGTCCACATAGCAGTGTTGGCTCTGTATCTGTGAATGATAACGGTGTTCCTGTTATCTGAAGTATTGATGTGCTTTCGGAAAAAGCTGCTATGTTACATTCCATTCCATTCAGGCTGATGTAAACAACCATCAATCTTAGCAAAATTTTCTTCTAACATAGGAAAGATTGATTTGTATCAGACAGTGTTACAGTAAGGGCATTTAAATCAAGTGGTGGTCTCCAGAGGTTTCTTATCCTCCTTCTGCTTGTTTCCTTTTTCTTGTTACTTTTTTCTTTTTAAAAATGTATAATTCTGAGAAACAAAGGTACTAAATTAATCGTTAGTTCACAAAATATTCATCTAAATATTGTAAAAACCTTCAAATGAAACCAGGAAAGCAACTGAAGTGCTATTGTTTCAAACTGTAAATTAATTCTTAAGTGACAATTATATGCAACCGTTTGTAAGATTTGTCTATACTTCCCAAAAGACAATGTGCTTGTTTTCCACAGTCTAAGACAAGGCTGCTTCTTTTCTTCCTGAGAATAAGTACAGCACTTGAAACTCAAGCCTTCCTCTGCTCTTACTCACCATCAGCACTGCCCCACCAGCCAGCCCTGCCCGAGGCTTATTAACAAAGACAAGGCTGGGAAAGCTCAAAAATCCCCGGTCCTCCATGCAGCCACTTAAAATATTTATTAGCACCATGAATGGTGCTGGTACTATTTTACTTAAAAAGACTTGTTGAGCCAGGCATAACCTCTCCTTTAAGTACAGGCTGTTCAGGGACCATTGAGGATGTGAAGGGCACAGTGACTGGCTATAACTGGAATAAACTTGCCAAGAGCTGGCTTACTTTTAACATTGTTTGCCTCTAGACTAACCATGGAGACTTCCTGTACAACCTTCTACATTTCTAATTCCACAAGAGGTGTTTAGGGGAAAGGGCCATGTAACAAAACCCAGCACATCATAACTTGGGTTGTGTCGGAAGGGAATCAGCATGATGAGCATGCTGTTACAGAGATGACAGTGGCAAATCAGAGACTTTAATGGTAAAGGAGAGCTTTAGGACCACAGATACAACGCAATCGGAAAACTAGTTTGGAGAGGAAAGAGAAGAATATTTTAAGTACTAAAATGGTATTTATGAATTTTAAAAAAACCTCACCAGATAAAAAAAAAAACCAACCCAAACTGACAAGTGCCTACTCACACAACAGACCTGAAGGTCCGGCTATAAAGCTGGGCACAAATGAAGCTCATCTCCAGAGGCAGTGTAAAGACTACCAATTAAGTTTTTGAATACAGCTACCAAGGTATTTTCTTATATCTTTACACAGTTTACTGAAACAGGAAGTTCTATAAGCTGTGATTTAGGAGTGCTCCTGGTTTAAAGGAGCAGGGTCCGTTGTACCACAGGCTGCCACAAGATCTGGACAAAAAAGCAGTCAGCAGATTTTTCAGAAGTTGGTCGTCAGCTGCAAGGTCAAAAACTCTGCATAGGAAGCACAGCTTTCTTGGGGATAGATTATTTCAAGCGCCTGGAACGAACTCCCACAGGAAGCAATAAACACTTGAAATGTAATTTTCTTTTCCAAATGCACTTTGACCTTCTTTTTGCTAACAAATACACTATATATGGAATTAGAATAGCAAACTGCATTTGATACAGTGAGTCCTTGCTGATTGAACTTTGGGAGAGTGCTCACATGCAACAACTATAATTAGTATCACAATAAATATATTTATTGACTTGGCAAAGTTAGAAGTTTATAGGAGTAGTGTGGAGTAGTTTACAACACAATAATTAAATAACATTATTACTTTCTGATAACATGGTCAAGATGATGCATATTTTTATTGTGATGCTTTTAAGGAATAGATCAACTACGTTCCTTGTATAGATGTTCTTAAATAATCTATCTTGGGGAAAAAGTATTGCCTTTAGAGTAAAATTAACATTCAACATTGAAAAACAGTGCAAAAAACACTGCTGAAAAATTTACAGTAAGCCAACAATTCTTATGATCTCACAGTCTGTTAATAAACTCACTGTGGGGTTTTTTTCACTTTTTGAGCATGTTAGGCCTCATTTTGAAGACATATTATTGCTTCACCAGTAGCAGTACTGTTTCCAGAGGGGACATTTCTAGAAGCAGAGATCTGCTTCTATAAAGAAATTTTGTTAACTTTTCTCAATTCTCGTATGCACTCTTCAGAACTATTGTTACTGGCAAAACTTATCATGAGATTCTTTGAACTACCAAATTGCCTCTATCTAATGCAATTGGTAAAAAGTGTATTTTAAGTATGTGCTTATAAAACAGTTAAGAGCTGTTCTGTGAATATGACTTGGTTTCTTCCCAAGCATAACAGTCCAAAGAAGTTACAGTAAAAAGTGCAGAACAAAATTTTTAATAATTTTCCTGTTTTACAGTTTGAAACTGTGACTGTGTAGGCAAGCAGTTTTCTCTTAACCTTAAGAGAAAAGCTAAATTACTGTATCAGAAACTTGTACTGAAGGTAACTTCAAGTACATCGTTGGACCATGAAGCAAAGGCTGCACAAATCTAAGTACAAGTACAATGACTTTGGTAAAATAAAAGGGTAAGAACTAGAAGCAGTAGTTCTCTTGTACTAAGGCTGTTTGTCTGTGGTCCTAACAGGCAGTTTTGTCCTTTTCAATTTTGCTAAATAAAGATAGTCTGGCTTTCAAGGAGAACACATCTCCTGAAGACAGACTTGACTTTTTCTTCAAGCTATTGCTTTGTTTACTGTAACAGAAATTATACATAAGCACTTGAAAATGCTATGCTTTTCAGCCAGCTGTCATATTCCATATCTAATACTGCATTTAAAATGTAATAATGTGAAACTGACCTCCACCAAAAATACAGCAGGTTTTAATGTTTATTTCTGAAATGTTGATATACACTGTATTAATTACATAATTTTTTTAAAAGTTATATTAATGAAACAGGTTTAAGTTTTAATATAATGAAAAAATTATAGATATGTAGATATCTGAATGTTGTAACAATTTTTTCTTTCCACGTTGCCATCCAGGTAATGGTGTTTCAGTCTTATTTCTGGCCGAGTTGGGACAACTAAACAAGAAGAGGCAAAAAACCATTAGGTTGCTAATTTTATTCTTTTAGTCAAGCTAATATCCAGTTCATACAGTAAATGCTTCTGTCCTATAAGCTTTGGTTGTTTCTTACAACTAAAAGTATGCTGGTAATGGAATAGTTAATGCATACCCTCACAGGAGAAGATCTGAGCTTCACATCTTAAGATATGAATAAACCTCAGAGGTAAAGGTGTAGCACACACAGTCAAGTCAACAGAAGAATTAACTAAGCTCACTGAAGAGTTATAAGGCGATAAGTATGATTTGTCTCCTTCAAGGGCAACAAGAGTAAATTTTTTCTTTAAAATGTCATGTTGAATAACAACTTATTCTCATCTTAGTAGGTAGTAAAATTACAGCTGGTGTCAGTTCCTGAAGGGCTGTTATTTGGTGACCACTGTGAATAATTGGTATTTTGCATTTGTGTCAGAATGAGGCGTAGAGAAGTAATGGCAATGATAATGTTTTTAGCAGCATTAAAAGATTGTATTAATCTTTAAATATTTTTTTTTAATTCATGGAGGGATGTAAAGCTAAATAAGTCAAAACACGATTATAGAAGTGATAAATATTACAGAGGTTATCAAAGGTACCTACCTGTTTTATGAACTGTGTAGCATTAAAAAGTTCACTGCAACCATACAGGACATGTTTGCCTTGTTTACCCTAAAAAAGGAAAAGACAGGAAGAAATCAAATGTTTAACAGAGTAGCAGAAGTGGCTTAAACTAACTGTAACTGTACATCCAAAAATAAATAAATAAAAAAGCTTGATGATGTTAAAGTCCTACACTTTTGGTTGGGAAAAGAATAGTTACATCTAAGAAAAAAACCCTGTGATTAAATTGAAGTGGAAAATGAAAGATCAGAGGTACAAAGTAAGTGGAAAAAATGGGGCATTTTACACATTTAAACTCACTAGATTGCTAAATTCTTTGATGTATCTGTGAATGGCCTGGGGAAGGTAAGAACCTTACCTGAGCAAAGCCTATTCCCTAAAATAACCAGGCACTGCTCTAAGAACAGTAACACATTTAGTGTTTCTGTTGTGTTAGAGCATGAAAACTTCTATTTGTACTTCACTTCTATATAATGATGATTATGTTGAAACCAGCATATTTTTTTTTTTTGTAAAGGGATTCTGGAACAAAATGTTGATTTCACTGTTAAATTATTTTGCATTTTCCCCTATTATTTAGGTAGAACATACTTATTATAAGAGCAAAACATGAATGTAAGCCTTGACAAAATTATTTTATTTCACATATATTGCCAATTGTACCATTTCAGCAGAAAGTAATAGAAGCAGATTCTAAGTTCTTAGCTGGTGCTCACCCACTGACTGGGGAGACAGTAATCCTGGTTCAAGTCCCCATCTTTATTAATTTTGAGTGGTTTATGGTAATAAACTATTCCTGTCGCTGAGCACAATCTTGAACTTGCGTCTTGCCATGTTTCAGGCCAGTTTTTTAAATCTTGATACCCGAACTGGTCTGATTTTTATCTCAACTGTTATTTGGACACATTCCACTTGCAGTAGTATGACTGAATTTGTTTCTGTCTAGTACCAATAAAAAAATCTTAAATTATACAAATAACTGTGAAATGGGACTGCTGCCTTTCAGGCAGCTCTAAAATACGCACTCATGTACACTTCCAGCCTGTCATATATATTCTTCTAAAAGTATAAATTTAAATAAAACCATACACATTTTACAATTTAATTACTTAGTCCATTCAAACAGAGAGATACATATCCAAAAAATCATTGGAGCCAAGTAGAAACTCCTTAACATCTTAAAAATAAAATTAAACTCTGTACTCTTCAGCAGTCACTATTTTTTAATGACTGAAAAACTATGTTGGATTTATTTTTTTTAAAAATAAATGATGTCTAGCACAGAAAGATTGGAGCAGATTATCAAGCAATAGCTTTCTAACCATCGAAAAATAAGGAAACTGAAGGACATGCTCAATTCTTTTGTACAAAACAGTATGCTAGTCTCCTTTTGGGAGGCTCCGTATGGCTTGCAATTTTGATGACGCATTTTCAGGATGTTGAACTGAACTTGGCCAAAATATCTATTTGAAGGCACAATCTGCCTTACTGACATTATAAATATTTGCTTTTTGGTGATGTGAGATAGTTCATTCTAGCACAGAACTGCAAGTAATTGGATTTGAGGGTTCCACTTAGTTCTCCTACAAAAAGCCCCAGAATGTCAAAGCTGAATGAACGTTGCTTCCTGTTTTAGAAAGTTTTAAAATACTTTCTCTGTGCTTTCAGAGGCAAACTGGCAAAACAGATAGTGCTTAGAAAAATAAAGCAGTGAATAAAATCTTTGTGGTATCTGCTTGCAAGAACAGAGATGTTGATTTTTCTCTTTATTATTCTGGAAGAAGAGTGATTGAATATTAGAATAATTAATAAGCTACATCTGTTGAAACAACAGATGCTGGAAGCGTACCAGACAGAGAAGCAAAAATTTCTCCTCACCTGGGAGAGGCAAATAAATCTCTGAGGGAGTGAGAGATGGAATTAAGGCTTTTTTCCAGAGCAAATGGCTAAGTGGAATAAAGGTGAGGGAGTCTTCCCCCTTGGGAGGTCATCTCCCACTGACCAAGTACGCAGTCTGACTGGAGAAACATACAGCATCCTTCAGCTGCGGCAACTGTTGATAATGAAATGCCTGTTCAAGGGTTCCAGAAGAAGAGAAACTATGTCCAACTTCTGACTCTCCGTAAGACCTAACTTACTTTTCCTGTAGTTTTCAGTTCCTTCTGTCCTCTCCATCTGTTTACCAAATGATCTCCTGTTTCTCTTCTTATTCCTCAGAAACTTCAGCTTCCTGCCACTTTGTGTGAAGTGCTGAGTGTCTGACTTGTCATCATACAAATGTGCTGTATATACACATATATAACATACACGCATACACCGCAGACCTCAGCTCTGTCAGTATGCAGCTACATACCAATGAAGCACATTAGCCTCTGGGGGATTCAGTTTGCTTTAGTATTGTTTTAGTAGGAAGTAACAAACATAGATCACAAATACACAGGTTGCTGGGTACCTTTAGAATTGATATGGCACCTGAAGTGGATTTGTGTAAACTAAGGACCAGGCCAGAAGTTTGACAGTGCACACTGCTACAGACAGATGCCCCACTCAGTGCTGTAATTAGTTATCAAGAATAGTGGTAAGTGCTACGAGCCTAAACACTTTAACTTGCATTCCTCTTTCTCTACTTTCTCATATCCAGACCAGCTCTGTTCCAAAATGGCTGCCTGTTAAAATGGGGAAAACAATGCAGCACACGTGTTCTGACTTTATGTTCTTCAATATTTATCTGGGCATAAAACTCTTATGTGCTCGTTTTGTGGAAGAAGTGTTTTTTCAGTGACTAATGCTCCATATTTATTCTGCTGTGTGAAAAGCCTCAGTCCCGTCCACCACAGGACAGGATGATCGTACCATGAACAAGGTTAAGATCACGAAGGAAGAATGGTATGCTACTGCTCTTCAATAATTTGTTATCTACTTCAGAATTTTATCAATGCTCCTTTTGTATGTTTTTTATTCCTGGAAAGTGCTTGAATCCTACCCCTGCTCCCCAAGAACTATAATGGTGTAGTTACTTTCCTCCATCCTCTGATTTTTGGCATACATGTGTTCTGCTAGTCTGGACAGCTGGAACCAGAGAAATTAAATTTGTTACACTGGCATTACATAGTTAGTTACCTATTTTCTTCTTTGTGCACATGACACCTCTTATGATTTCTACACAGAATCAAATGATGCAGCATATCAAGAATGAGCTTCCATTAACTCATTAGCGAAAACTTCTGTATGTGGGCAAGTAATAAATGTTCAGATACTGATGCCAATCTAATTTTTCCTCTGACAGATAGCATAGTATTTCCATTACGTTGGCTTCTGAAACAGACATTATGCTCAAGTAAGACTGTTGTAAAATAAGATATTTTTATCTACAGGTCTTGTTTTGAACTGACTTTATATTACTAAGTTGCATGCAAAAAACCACTGTAGTATCTCTTTTGTGAGATTTATGAAAACTAGAGAATTCTGAGCAGTTCCTTACTTTCAAGGCTATGATATGCTACAGCTGCTTTATTTAACAACAGCAAACGCACACTAGTAACAGAACCCTAAAACAGTATGAACAGCCAAACTGACAGCATTTGATGTATCAGTACAGAAGACAGGTTAATTCAGTTAGCTACATCTGCTGGCAGATTTCAGCTATGTTAGTGTGTATGAAGACAAAATGAAGCAGAATGCCGTTTACTCAATTCAAAAGTGCAACACGAGCAAAAACACCAGAAAAAGTAACTCTTTGTTGATCTGAGTTAATAATCTGCATTTTCTACTGATTTATCACATAGTTTTTTCCCAGATTGTATATAATAAGGATGTTAAGGCTCATTTCATACACTTAATCTTCTAAGTACTAAGTGTTGCAGAAAACCTGCTAAAACTGGTTTCTATCAGTAAGTTATAGACTACAACTGACTGAAGTGCACATACCTTTATGTAGTCAATCAGATTTTGGTATTCAATATAGTTGCCTCCTCCAACTACAAACACTATCGCCTAAAAGGCAACACACACATAATCAGACTATGCATTCACATTATTTACATTTCAGTAGTAAAATATATACCAAATCATTAAACCTATAGCAAAATTATCCTAATCACACTGCAGTCTAATAAGAACTGGATACAGAACCATTAGCTTCCTACTTGAAAGAAGATAACAGAGGAGTTTTAGTAGGATGCAGAATAGCAAGCTGAAAGCTTAATAACATGTCGCTATCTTCCATTAAGAAATATTTGAAACGTACAGTTTCAACATGTTACTTTTTTGTGCAGAAATGCCTCCAGTGCCCATAGGAACAGTTAAAATATTTCCATGGATGCTTAAGAATTAATTTGGGACACAAATAAAATACTTCTGTTATAAAGGAATATATTTTTTTGTTATTTTTCCCCCTCCTACTAATAATCTATAATAATACAGGTAAGGGCCGTCAGTATTTTTTGGGCTATGTTTAAAAGAGAACAATTAATGAATAGAAAAAGGAGAATTAATAGCTGCATCATTTTTGTCAACATTCGCTATCCAAAATTGTTTGACTACATTAAAGAAACTTTATATAGACTTTCTGTTACTACAGACATTTTTGCTATGGCCATCTGTTAGCCATACACAGGACACCACATGGTATTCGTTTTGTTCATCAGGATAATTAGGACCTTTAAAGAGAACTCTGAGACATTTCTGCATTTGCCTTTGCCAAAGCAAAGGTTTTGCCTATGAAACTCGGTAGTAAAATAAACTAAATAAGACTTTTATGATTTGGAAATATTTATGTTGAAAAATACTGGAAGTTACTGGCATTTGTGTAGAATGACATTTGTTGTTTTGCTTTTTTCCTTTAATTGCAAAGACTATTTAAAATCCTGTCACTTAAATCAGTGGTCAACACTGCTCTTTAAGGCCAGAAAAAGGATTTAAATCTAGAGAGTGTTCTGAAGATCTGGTATAAAATGGGGTTTTAAAATTGCTGAGTACCCAATTATTAGACGTAATTAGTCTAAGTGGTTTTTGCAAATAAGACTTGTTGTTTTCTTAATTGTGTTCATAAAAAAATGACTGGAACTTCAGGACTTAGTTTTTTTTAACACATGAACACTGACAAATAATTTCTATGCAACTTACCTCCTGGAATGGGTTTTTGTTTCTTGGAACTGAGCTATGAAAAGAAAGACAAACAAACTTCAACTTAAAATTTATTAGACATTAATGTAAATATTGAAAGTAGGTATCACATACACATCATATCTTTGTCTAATATTATATAGTCTTCCATAAACATAAAATAGAACAATAATTGTCTTTCTGTATTCATTCTGCACATATTTTATTTAAATGATTTGTTATGGAAAAATCATTCATTCTACAGGAATGAATACATGAATAAAGAGGAGTTTTATTTCATCAAATTTAACATTGCTGTTTGAATCATAAGCTTTATGACAACGCTTCTTTTAGAGCTTAAAAGCTCTAACTATAGTCCTGCTAGCTAGGAGCAAATATGACAAGTAAAAAAACTTCATCAGCATTAGCACAGTTCATGGCACTTACAAATCCTGCCTACTGGAATCTTAACTAGGTAAGCCAGTCAGTTTGCAGCACCTGCACATAACTAATTGATGCTTCAAAATCTTAAGAACTCCTGTAGGCAGCATGTATGTGTTCTGCAGTCAGGTGTTACAGCAACATTAAGATTGAAATGATTTAAGGAAGAAGGGGTAAGTTGCATTTTGGATGGTACAGACTCTTCCTCTCCATTTCAATACACAGTTCTAGCCACAGTGAGATAGCAAGGGGAAAACTTTTCGTGCATCACCTTGCACCTTCAGGAGGAAAGGCAAAAGCAAAGAGAAAGCTCTGAAGGGTCAGTCTGCTCTCCTGCCCTTTGCTCACACTTTTCTACTACCTTCCTGACCTGTACTGGCCTGCAGCCCCAGGTAGTCAAATACATGATTAAAAGCATTGCATTTTTCCCTTCAACTTATCTTTTCCCTTATTTCAAGAAGTTTTCTCCGAGTGACAAACAACAATTGACTCAAGACAGATTTCAGTGTATCAGAAAAATAGGTTTTAAGCATGAATGGCTCTCTCTAATACGTTGTTTTCATCTGTCATGAATACTACAGACTCTCCAAAAATAGAACTGTTAGCCCAATTCTCTCACCGTCTGAATATGGTATGGCAAATCCACATACATTTTATGTCATTCTTTCAGAGGGCAAGGCCTGTTTATACTTGACACAGGCTTTACACAGGATATAAAGCTACTGTTTTGCTAAGATTGAATTACAGTAATGCAGTTCCTACTCTATTTAAAAAATAGGCAAAAATGCCAGTATTTCTTAAAACAGGAGTAGGTTAGAAAAAAAATATTAGTCACTTCTTAATATAATTCCATTAATTATGCTATTTGATATTATTTTAAATTAATAATATTTTGTCAAGCCAACTAACCTATTTTTTTATCATATACATAAATATTTGAAGGCAGAATTAGATGAACCCCTATATGGCTATACTAAGTTTTGTTGTCATGCTCAAATATGATTGAAGGAACATAACTTGAGTTTACATAAAAAACCCAAACAAACCCCAAACCAGAAATTAAAAGTTTTTCCCTATGATGATTAATATAGTTACACAGAATGGCACATGTATGAACTGCTGTAAATGTATATCTTTACATGGTTTAAAGCAACACGGGATATACATGGACTGGGTAGAAACGCACATCTACATGAAAAAAACCCTTTGGCTTTAACGAAACAAACCTTTGCACTTTTGCACAAATCCTCAAAAAATGCTATAAAAGCACAATGAAACAATGAACATTGCAATTAAAATGAAACATAAAATACTGTCAATATTTTCTTTGATACTTTCAAAATCTGATTATCTTTGAAATAATATAGTCTGTAATAATACCTTCCAATAAAGCATATATATCATCTGAAATTTGTTTCCTATTACTACTTATGCCATCAGAAATACACTTTCCATGATTCCAGACCAGAGGAAGCAGGGACAGATTTTAATGCAAATAACTAAAGCCAAGACTGCACCTACTTTATCCATATTTGTCCCGTAATAAACCCCTGCAATTAAATGATCTGATTGTTTTCCCACAGCTCAGATGAAAATTATTTTTAGACGGTATGTCTAAAAGTATCTATCAAGTGCACTAAACACTATAAGTGTTTAACTTAACAGTGAAAAACCACAAAGAAACCAAACAGTACAACTATAAAGAATTCCAACATTTATAATTGCTAAATATTAGTACACATTTCTGTGACCGAATTGATGTACATGCTAGCAGCATGTTCAGTCACTGGAAAAAAGATTTTTTTTTTTTTTGCAGTGTTATAAAAGTTTATCTGATTGATCCAAGTTCCTGTTGTGAATTCCTTCAAAAACAATTTTTCTTGACTTAGAATTAATGATTAAAATTAATTACTTGTAGTCAGCAAGTAAAATAAAACCAGATTTCTTAAGTCAGCCTTTTCATAGGGTACAAGGAAAGAAGCAAAAACCATAGTAAACTCACCTGTCACTGCCTCGTAACATCTTGGGGTCAAAATACCGGTAGTCATCTGTCTCCTATTAAAAAGTATGTTTTTACCCCAAAGATTGGAATTTTGGCTTATGAATTTCTGCTTGTATCTATTACATTAAACATCATTCAAACTAATGTCGTTTCCCATTTAGCAGTCACATCATTCAAAATTAATTGTGGAGCCCACTAGTATTTATAGTATTTGTACATAACAGAATCAGTACAGAAAAAACAATAGTGAGAGAGCTATGAAGGGTGCTATTGAGCTTTTTGTTTCTAGCTCATCTAAAATTGACTATTACACCTTTTCCAAAAAATACGTTGGTTGTATAATAAATCCTAACAGAAAAGCAGTATGCAGAAAGAAAAATTAAGGTGTTACCAGCTTAAGGGGATTGTCGCATGGTTAGTTATAAATGCTAAAATTTTCCAGGTTACATGGATTTGCTATTAATTTAATATTATAAAACAAAACACTTCTATGGCAATGAATGCTAAATAAAAGACGGATCAAAATCTGCTACTGTTATGTAACTTACCCTTTTCATTTCATGATTTATGACTATTATTAAACCAAAATTAAGCTCTTGAAAAAGAAATTACTTCCACAAGGATTTGAAAAGTCTGACTGTTTAAACTATACAACATTTCTTTTTCTTCACACAAAATACTGAAGCACTTCCAATATTTTTATTGGCAACAAGCAGGATTTTTGCCAATTATTAAGGATGAAAAACAAAACTTCTTAGTAACTCCTTCTGACAACTGCTTGGCTTTCTTCTGTTTCTATACTACATTTTCACCAAGGTACTGTGAAGTTTAGTTTGTGGATAAACTGCCTGCAGTACTACAGCTGATTCCCTCTGGGTGCTTACATGCAAGATGTCTGTGTTTTGATGATTCTGTAGAGCAGAAATGATTCTTCTTGAGTAGCAGACAGATTATTCAGGGATTTTATTAGAGCTCATAAAGCAAAACTATCTCTAATACTACAAAATATTTAGTATACATGTGGTGGTTACACACACAGAAAATATATCTATTTGATAATAACTTTTATGTAACTACATAAAATAAGTCTCTTATCCTGAAGTTTGGCTTTTTTTAAAAAATAATTTAGATCTAATTTCACACTGAATCTCTGTAAAATGCTTTTCTATGCTCCACTGGGAATTTCAGCTGCATTTGTAAAGTCTGCCAGCATTCATGATTTTAGCAGCCTTGTACGTAAAGATGGTATAGCGACTTTGAAGGAATGAGAGAGATGGGAACGGGTAGATATTGCTAGGCTAAAACTGAGAAGTATTTGAGAAACCTTTAACTCTGATAAAGAGTTGCAGCTTCCCTGCTTGTTAAAATGAATTTCAGATTGATGTTGAAACTAAAATCAGAGTTTAAAAAACATTATTACAAACATTTTCTTCTGAACATATTACTGCTGTGTTTTTTTGCTGTGGGCTTGTTTAAGTAGACACACAAAAAGTGGTAAAGTAATAGAAATGTGATAAGCTAGTTTATTTTTTTTATTGTTTAAATACACCATTCCTGCTGAAATCAGTTCTGAGGGTGCAGGGAAAGAAACTCTACTAGATTTTATTGGCTTTGAAAAATAGCTAGTCTGCCAATACAAACAACTGTATAGCGCTTTCCTTACACACAACTGAATTTGTGACTTTCCTAAATAAAACTCTTACTTTTGAGATTATAAACTTAATTTTCAAGATTTCAAATTAAAATGAAAAAAGACTCATGGAAATATCCTTGACTTTCAGTATTTGTTTTTCTACAGAAGCAAAAATGACTGGTTTGGATTAAGGAAATCCCTCATTTTTAGAATTTTTCATTGTAACGCATGAAAGGTAATCCTACAGTATATTCTAAGCCTGAAAGATACCATATTCACTGAAAGGGATGTTATTAACCAAAATAGAATCCCATTCATATATATCACAAATAAGATTTATCTACCTCTTAAATCAATACAAATGTGCATACTGAACTGATAGAATTTGGGACTTTGTCCTAAAAATATTAAATATTTCCTTATCAAAGATCATCCTTACTCAAGAATCAAACCATTTTGTGAAAGATACTTAAAAGAACTTCCATAATTCTATAGTCAGTAACAATCAGCTTCATATCTATGGGTTAAAATTTGTGTATTTATGTATACATACTTGACAATATGATTTTTCTTGTGTTAGGAAGATTTAAGGTTTTTATCAATCTATATTTAGTGACACCAAAACAAAGCAACTATGTTATTAGATTTATGAACTGAACATTCCTTTACGAAAATATAATCCCAAAAGCAATTGCTTAAAAACCTGCTTCGACCACTAAATGTTAGTATTAAAAAACCCCAAGTAATAGATTACTTTAAGGTCATCAGTGAATGTTTCTGAATAACTATTTCAAGAAAAAGCGTTAACTACAGTTAAACAATCTAGACAAAATAAAAAAATTACAGATGGTGTTACTGCCCATAAGAACTGTTCTGTGTTTCTGCTTCTGAAAAAACTTGGAAAGCACAGGTGCAGACTCATTTATCTTTCTTGGTAGCTGTCCCTGTGAGCCAAAAGTAACAGCATGGACAGGTAACATACAAAGTGATTTACAGACAACTCTACAGAGTTTTGCATAGCACATAACTCTGAATAGGTTTAAAATTTCAACTAACAGTATATTTGTGAACGTTGGTGGTACAAGTTGGACGTTTCATGATTTACTTTATTATTGCATTTTGTATTTAGAAAATAACTTATTTTTTTACATTAATTTTAATAATTGACTTATCAATAATCTGTCCTAATTTTGCACTACAACTTTTATCTGTATGTATGTCATACACTGATCACTGCAGTTAGTAAGATTCAATGAACTATAAAGGAGATGTTTTTCCATGGTGTAGAAAAAATAATATCTTAAGCTTTTTCCCCGTCCCTCTGTACTTTTTCTGCAGTGCAATCATTTTCTGTTCTGGGAAATAGAAACATTAAACATTAGAATATGAACAGAGGCCACAGTGGTGTATTTCTACGCGTTTTCCTTTTCCAAATATGATTTCACTTCTGTTGATGGTACAGCAAGTCTAAACATACACGACAATGACTCTCCGGCTTGCTTCTGTTAGCTGAAACTTATTCAAAAGCTGCTGTCAACTTTCCTGCAGGTCAGGAGAGTCATTCTTTAGGGCTTGCCTGGCCTCCTATGACTTGAAAATTAGGACTCCCTGTTTTGGGCCAACAGTTCCAGTCTCTGACATGGCAGTGAAACGTGAAGCCACTGACTGACAGACTGGCTCAATCTCTGCTTTGTCAAGTGAGAAGATCAATGTTTTCTTCAAATTATCAAAGTGACCGTGGCTGTTTTCTGCTAAGTGAAATGTGACAACATAGTCAGCAAAAAAACCCCACATGACTTGTAAACTTTTCCATATCAGTTCCTTGTAGCCTGACAAAGCTAGTGTTTGTGGTTTTTGGTTTTTTTTTGCTTTTATTTTTAAGTTTCATTTTTCACCTACTTGTAAGTTATCTATAGTTTCTAATTTCAGCTTTCTGTATTAAGAGTGTTCTGAGTGACCCCTACTGGTTGACTAGATAAAATCAGCCCTGTACATCTTTTCAAGTCTTGCAAATGGGGACAACATTCCACTGCCACTTAAAAGAGTGTTATTTTCTTTGTTCATTAAGAGAAAGCAAATTTTCAGCTAACAATCATGAAATATATTCTCTGTGAAGTACAGGTTAAGAAAATACAGAATTACTGTCTTAATGTGTTGATCATTTTAATACTTTACTATTATTTATCTCCCTTTAATAAGAATGTTTTAAATCTACTAACCAGTGTGAGATACTACAATTGTATATCTCTGTCTGAAGCCGATGTCATTAAAACAGTAAGACTGATACTATGTGGTAAACATATGAAAGCTTTCTAAGTGACTTAACAGATGATTTTTTCAGAGCAAGTTTGTGCACAGAATGGTCATGAGTTCTGAAGGAACGAAATACATATCAAGAAAAAAAGACTGATTTGTCTATACACTATGTCTAAAAAGACTTAGGGCGATTTTTAGCTGCAAATTTCTTGACTATCTAGCTAATATTTAAGCATTTCAAAAGTTTGTAACTTACGTATGCCTGAGTAAATTTTCACAGAAACAAGGGGAAAAGAGAACTTTCCTGGCACAAAACCAACTCTGCAAACTGAAAGACTGCATGACTACTAAAGAGTTTTCTTCTAAGTAGCAAAGCTTAAAGATGTGGGAAACAAAATGCTCTCTAACATAAATTCTGGAGCTACTTTACCTCTGAAACTGCACTCAAAAAAAAAATAACCTTGATGCAAAAAAACCTTCAGCCTGCAGTTAAACTTTTAGAAATTTAGAAGCAACAGAAAGTCAGTACAGCACAAGAGTAGCAGAAGCTCAAAATAGAAAAAAACCTCAAAACCATTACCTCCAATGAGACACAATAAATTGTCATTGTTCAGAAACTATTTTCATGTAAAAAATCCTATGAAATAGCTATGAAAATAATTCTGTTCTTCAGATACAGTATGATTAGGTTTAAAAGCATTATCAGGAAAAAAAAAATTGCCATGACATATCACAGCCTGAAGACTTCATTTGTTCCACCTCTTTCCATGTGAAGGCAGTTATACTTACAGGGTTTGACTTCATCTCCATCAGGTTGTCCAATATACGTGTGACTGGTAGATTCTGTAAAACAATGTGAAATTAATGGAATGCTGACATACTTACTAAGAATTATTCACAAGGATACTATTATTTATAGAATAGTTTACAGAGGATTAGAAATACTACTTTAGATAGTTTTCCTCTTACATTTTGTAAATGTTGAGCATTTTTATCATCACCTACACTACCTTCCTGTACAGAAAATGGAAAAATTTGAGGAGCATTTAGCTATGGGATGAACAGAAAGTGTAAAAAAAAATATTAAGTTGCATTTAGGTATTACCCATGTATGCAGACTTATGATGATGTACGAATTCTTATTTTAAAAATACTTTGCAGTTTACGGAAAGAATTTTAGAGCCGAAGATGAGACTTAAGGGTGCGATTCTAAAAAAGAACTAATGTTGTCAAAGAAATGGGCAAAAAAAGCAATCCTGGCAACAACTGTTTGGATGAACTGGAAAGGAATAACCTGAGGTGAGATTCAAGATGACTTTTCCTTATTTAAGACAGGAAATGTTAACTTGGACAAAAGATCCGAAGTATGAAACAGTCAAACCACTTTAGTTATGAAGGAAAGTTTACATAGCAACGGAATTGGAAATATGTCTTGTTGACTGGATGCATCAAAAAAAGACATTCCAAAAGATGATCTACAAATAACACTGGAAAACACTTAGTAAAAAAAAATGTAAATCTCCAAATGACCAAATGAAAAAAAAAAAAGTTAACTTTAATAGAATTACCACGTAGAAAGACCTATATCAAGCTTAAAAATATGAGGAAGAACAGCATTTTATTTGGCTACCCCAAAACACTTGCAGAACAAATTAAAAGCCAGGAAAAAAAAATCCTGAAAACATCAGCATTGTGGCTTCTTACTCACTCAGAACCCAAAACAAAGCAAGCCATTTTGTCAAGAATAATATTAACTTCTTAAAGCCACACATGTTAAAAGAAATGACAAAATGTTTAATACAAGAAGTCTCATTTAGAACATAATTATTATCTACTGTTACAAGTAACAGTTTTTCTAAAGTTAGCTCTATAAAATACAACATACAAATTGCATATTTAAGAGTTTCCTCTGTTTGCCTAAATTATATTTCACAACATACTACTGATTTGTAACTGTGCATGCAATTTGCCGTATCTAGTCTTAGTGAAATTCCTGCAGAATTAATTTCATTGACTACTCTAACGAAAGCCAAAGAAACGACTTTTATGTGATAGCTGATACTTTTCATGCATAAATTTTGTGTATAACAGGATGACTAAACAGATAATGGCTATGATAAGATCAGCTATGTCAAAAAGATGCACATTTAATTAGAAGTGAGATTTCATCTTATTTTGTTCCGATATGTGCTATTTCTAAATTAAATTTTGGTTCTTCCATGGAGAATTATGACAAATGACCTTTTTCTTAGAAATCTTGATGTCAAATACTACAGAATTAAGATATTTAACTGTAAAGACTTATTTATTGCCATCTGATGGAAGTGCATATTGGAGAAAACAACGTGTCCTTTACAGGGAAGCAGGTTTCTGGGAACAATTCAAAATTTCAGCTTTGAGTTATACAACCAGTGTCCTTTTTTTTTTGTTTTCTTTTGGGGACTGTACATTGAAATTTGCATCCAAGTTATGCTCAGAAGTATTTTCTAAAGTTACGTGCATATTTGAAGGTGGCCATGTCATTATAAACACACTTTGATTTTCAAGCACATTTCAAGATCTGCACATTACTTACGTGGGAAAACTAGAAATGCTAGATTTGTAACTGGACAGAGAATGAACACTTTCAGCCTTTCAGTCACTCTGGAATAGATGCACTTAACTCATGCTGTTCTAAGGAAAGACACACAGGGTTTTTTTTTGTTTATGAAGGTCTAGTCTATTTTGAGTATTCCACAGCTGCTCTTATTATAATGCTGAAATCAGTCTGGAATCACATACTGGAATCTAATTCCTCACAAACGGAGGTAAATGAAGAAAATTTGAACATTATTTGTTACTTGTCTAAAAACTGAAATCTACAAAGTGATAGATCTATCCACCAGCGAGGTTGATGTTTGTTTTTTTTACTGAACAACTGATTTTATTAGGATGACAGAGGTAGTGAAATTTGCTTTTCTAAATGTTCACAATGCTCATGTGATGGACTTTTTTTAATTGGTTTTTAAACTTACTTGTTGCTTCAATACCAAGTTCTTCACTCCTTCCATTACAAACTGTGATCCTGTATTCATAACACGTGAAAACAGACTGAAAAATAAAATCAAGATGATGTGTAAGACCTTCTTCTTTAATTTGCATTCTTAAGCTTTATGCTGACATCCAATTCCCATTAAAGTTCATGGGACTTAAGTACCAAGTCATTCAATTTGTCATGAATTATATTCTTCAAACCACACGGCAACCACGTGTATGGGAATACATCTATAATCTAGCAGTTACATCCTCACCTATCAATAGGTGTCTTGAGTTCTAGTCTTTAATCCACTGAACCATTTATTTTACAATGCCAGTAATGCTGCCATTCAGCGAGACCTTGATAGGCTGGAGAGTTGGGCGGGGAGAAACTTAATGAAATTCAACAAGGGCAAGTGCAGAGTTTTGCATCTGGGGAAGAACAACACCATGCACCAGTACAGGCTGGGGGCTGACCTGCTGGAGAGCAGTATAGGAGAAAGGGACCTGGGGGTCCTGGTGGACAGGAGGATGACCATGAGCCAGCAATGTGCCCTTGTGGCCAAGAAGGCCAATGGCATCCTGGGGTGCATTAGAAGGGGGGTGGTTAGTAGGTCGAGAGAGGTTCTCCTCCCCC
>VZRW01005714.1:219617-238237 GCA_013398125.1 Aegotheles bennettii
AGGAGGTTCCATGTGAATATCAGGAAAAACTTTTTCACTGTGCGAGTGATGGAGCACTGGAACAGGCTGCCCAGAGAGGCTGTGGAGTCTCCTTCCCTGGAGACATTCAAAACCCGCCTGGATGCGTTCCTGTGTGATGTACTCTAGGTGAACCTGCTCCGGCAGGGGGGTTGGACTAGATGATCCTTCGAGGTCCCTTCCAACCCTAGAATTCTGTGATTCTGTGATTCTGTAATGCAAGGGTTTGAGTGCTCCTTTCAAGTGGGTGTCCTAATCACCAGAGTTAACAGAGATGCTCAGTAAGTCCAACCAACCAAACTGTAATTTTTCCAAGTGAGACAAGCACCAAAATTCTAAATACACTGCTCCACAGTTTCCTTATGACAGACAGTGCATTCCTGAAAGTAAAGTTGGCAATGAGGACTTAAATCCTCTCAAGAACGGAAAGACCCAAGTCCCATATCCTGCATCTTGTATAAGATATATGTACCCTTAGCATAGTCATTACCTTTTCTTTTCATGTCTTGAAATAAATACCTACACCTTTCAATAAACAGAAAGACACCCAGTCCAGGACATCCTAACGAAAAAGCAGAGCATTCTTGCATTCCTGACGGACTCCAAGCCCTAGAGAGAACCAGTTTTGAATACACAGGGCTGTTGTTCTGCCATTGACTTAAGGCTCAAAACGATGGCTGTCACAGATCAATTTCCTGGTGCTGAGTTCTTCTTTTATGAGAGCCTGTACACTTAATGGGCGGGCACAGATATCACTATATTAAGTTACTTTGTGGATTTAGTTACAGATCCTTTTATTTTCCTGTGTGTAAGTCCTATGGACTGTTAAGGGAAGATGAGTGCTTGTAATAGTCTATAATGTAAAACTTTTTACAAATTGGTAAACGTTTTATTCTGGGACTTCCATAGAACTAATTATACTTTCAGTACTACTAAAATGAGCTAAAAGAACCCAAAGGCTTACAGAAAATTAATCAAAAGCATACCCCAAAGGTTTAGGCGTAGTGTTTCCATAGCTGGTTGGAGCTGAAGCCATCTTAGTGAAAGCCCTGTGAAAGCAGGGACAGAAATCAAATGCTTATCTCATGGCACATATTGTTGTAGAATATTCCACTTTGGTCATCTGCAAGTGAAAAAACTTCGGCTCCTCAAACACTTCTAGGAAGCAACTAATTACATGCATCCCTCTTGTCTAGAAATACAATAGTTAAGGAACTGAGAGGAATTAGATGTTATATTTGAAAGACAAAGACTTTATTTTGATACCATGTAAAACTAGAATAACTAATAGGCAGCATGGATGGCCCTTTAGTATGAATCAAAAGTTTGGAGTCTGAACTAGCACAACTTTTCATTTAATTCAGTCAGTTGTTTCTGTCTTGGATTATTAAGTACACTACTCTGTCATGTTTGGTAGTGTTCCGGCACTACTAGAGTTCAGTTTTAAAATTAGAATTGCATGTATTACCATAACAATTAGAGCAAACAATTATGCCAGAATGAATATTTAAGGATAATTTACGACATATGAGAAGCAATACATAATTCTTTGATAACAATGCCGAATTCTGTAAAATTACCCAGTTATAGCCTCACGTAGGAGAAAAAAGAAATTACTTACTTCCATTGTTTTATGTAGCTCAAAGGAGCAAGATTACAACCTGCATCCATCAACGCTTTTTTATACTGCTCCAAATCAATCTGGAATTATGAAGTGGGAAATTGTAAAAGGTTGAAACTACTCTTAACTCTCTTTATGTGTAAAGACAAGATATCCTTATCTAAATATTAAACAAGCAGTGTAAATTTATAGCATTAATCAAAGTTAAAAAGTAATTGTTAGTTTTAATCCCATCTCCTACCAAGTATGAAAATATAATTTAAAATGCAATTTGTTACGAGCAGCTCTCATTAAACTTAAACTTAACAGTTTTTCTGGAATTAAACCCTGGGCACTATCAGCAGCTTTAAAAAATTTGACAGAATACTGGTTTCTGTAAAGTGTCACAACAGCAAATAATACAAATTAAGAGGAGTTAATATAAATTACTAAGAATACTTTCTCTTTGCCTAACTCACCATATTTTTTCTATCACATAATATTTCTACAGTATAATAAAAATCTTCCCTGAAATGAATCATCATAAGTTCAAAAGAAATATTAAGAAATTGTTTCCCGAGTTATTCAGATACTGGCACAAGAAGCATTTCTCCTTTGTTCATCTGCTAGTCAACTGACCCACTTATTGAATACAATATTGAATACAAGAATAGAGTGAAAAGAGTCATATTAACATTTTATCTACTTCTATGGAGCAACAGAGCAGAATAATAGAAAGTATGCCAAGATGTGCTTGCAGTAACTCTGAGCTAAGTATTTCAAAAGATAATCTCTGTTCTTACTAGTCATTCATATTCTTGGAAATGGTGGCTAAAGCTTTGTGAGCAGATTCCCTAATGAGTATGTTTCAAAAAGATGGACCCAATTTCCATTGAAGTGCCACTTCAAATGGGTTCATCTTTTTGAAACACCCTACAGTACAACATTTATTTAAAGTTTTAGTATTTCCTGGGCATTTAATACTTTACTTCAAAGAGCAGCAGAAATCGTTTTTTAGTGCTGAAATGATAGAGAAAAATCCCACGTGGTAGGTATGTGTAAAGAACATACATACCTCTGAAGGTGCCTGAGCTGAGCTTATGTAATAGATAAGAAATAATCGCATTTTGTCTTCTGGAGTTCCTGCTGCAGTGAAAAAAAAATATTAAAAAACTACAATTGTAATTATGCTGCTATGTTAATAATTCAGTAATAATATATATGTGTACATTCAGACCTTTCATTATGACAACAATTGTTATCTATAACCATGGCCTTTGTTCAGTGCATGAAATGGTAGACTGGCTCACTGTCTGAAAGTTTACTTACACTTCCCCCTCTTGCTGGTAGCAAATACTATTCTTCAAATAACACACTAAATAAGTTATATAGTGGCATTATGTCTTATCTTATGCAGGGATTGCAAGCATTAGCAGGGAGTAAAACCATGAAAGAGGAGACTGAAGAAAAATCATAAAAGTAAAAGCCACAGGACATTTTTTTTAGCTCTACAACTTGTTTATGCAGCTCTACGGTTGACTATTCTGAAACGCTTGAGGGCTGAAAAAGCACTTACGTGAACCTTTGGTCAGGAAAAAAATCCTGAACTTCCAACTTGCCTTCAGGAAGGATTTCACCTCCTGAATCACCTATTGGCACAGCACTTGTTGGAGAAAAACACTGCTACATATTCTTGGGAATCAATGGCAATCAGAATTCATCCCTGTCAGATGAAAACAGTAATACAGCCATCCCCGTGTTACTTAGGCTATAATCTACTATAGCAGATTTTGAACACCATCTACTTTTTTTCTAGAAGAGAATTACTACTAGCAAAAGCCCATAGTTTCAAATGAAAATTTCAGAAGTATAACTTCTCCAAACATACATTTCAAATTCATAATCCAAGACTCCATTTAAAATGCATGATATCTTTAGAAATAGCACAGTATTTCATAAAAATGTACTTCCTTGCACTTTTGGGTAAGAAAAAAAGATTTTGTTTTGGTTTGGTTTTTTTGTTTGTTTTGTTTTTGTTTTGGGTTTTTTCCCCCCACTATGGAATGTGGATCATGTTAGCAGGGGATCATCTAATCTGATCTGCAACTTTTGTTTATATGCGAGCATATATTTAGTTTGGCAGAAGTTAAGAGTAAGCGCTGTCATAATAAACACTTATAACTTGGTGCAATTTTTTCTGGGAAATAAGTTTTATTAGCCTTTACCAAATACCAGTAAGCCAATATCTTCATTTAGTCAGCTGTTCTATCACCCAATGACCCCTACCCTCCCTGAAAGAGGGCATCAGGACAAGGAAAAGAGACTCGTGGGTTGAAATGCAAACAGATTTAATTAAATAATAATAAAAATATAATGTTAATACTAATGCTAGCATAAAGCACGCAAAGTTATAGTCAGCCCACAGAGCACTCGAATGCTGTGCCCTCCCAGAAGTGAATGCCAGATGTCAAACACTGCGAGCACCACAGCTCCAAGTGAAAGCGCTAACGGGAGACCGGGCCTTGGGAGCCGAAAGATGAGCCAGATACTCCAAGGATGGTGACCACTGAGGAAAGAGACCTGTGCCCAGCAAACTTTCCCATTTATAGTGAGCATGACATTTATGGTATGAAATACTTCTGTTGGGCAGCTTGGGTCAGCTGCCCTGGCTTTCACTCCTCCTGGCTTTAGCACCTGGCTAAGTCAAAACTGCCAAAGACCTCAATTACTATGGAAACCTGCATACCATGGCTGGTCACAAACTAAAGCAAAGTGTCTTATCAACTTTATTCTCACCATATCGGGCACTGCAGTCTCCTCAAAAATGCAGATTTCATTAACAGAAAATTGATTATCCTAGTGAAACCAGGACAGCCAGAAGATGAAGAACTGAAGAAATTTTGTATTATCTAAATCAAAAGCCAGCTTTCAAGGTAGACATCCACTGGAGTTCACATGGATAAAAAAAAACACTTAAACATTCTAAATATACAATGTAACTGACTTTGGTTTCTGTAACTGACCTGGAAACTTGGTTTCCAGCTTGTCAGTTTGTAGCCTGTTTCAGTACTTTGCAGATCACCAAGTTCCAGTTACAACTGGAATGTGCTGGCACTAGATACCGCTCCCCTCATTGGGCCTATTTACCACGTCTACAAAACTCCTAGAAGGTTTATGCTCACAGGAGTGTAAGCGGTCTCACTTACACAGGAGTGTATTTTGTCTTCCTAAAAGATAATATTTTAAAAAAAAATTGTTTCTGTACTATGTACACTTTACCAAATCTTAGAAAAACCACGTTGTTTGGCAAAAGTACTTTATTTGTGACATACTACTGATGTAAATCACAGCTGTGATAAACAGCTGTAAGACTCAGGTCAGTTGCCTGTGAAATGTTGAGGTTTTTTTCTAGGCTGTGGTCTGTGAAGCATAGAGATGGGGAGTGCTAAATGTTCTGAAGAAAACTTAACTTGGTAAACCTAGAACAGAACAGTTTTATTTTCCACTCAAGAAACACCAGGCAGCCTTTAGGGCTACTGATTAACTACTAGTGCAAAGCAAAACCAGCAATTCCCATTTTATCACTACTCCAGGATATAATAACATTGACCGGATTGGGGGCAGCTAATAGCCCTGAGCAGTAGATTAGTACAACATTGTAAGAAATAGGTGGCTGCAGCCTGAAGCTGTTCAGTGGTCAAATCTAAGTGCTTTTGTGAAGAGCTCTGCAGATAACATTGTCCACAACACAAGCCCCCCTACAGATAATGCAAACAAGTAGTTCACCACTGAAAGCACTGGGAGACTTGATGCATTATTCCTTCAAAATATTTTCTGCTGGTATTTCTCAGTGAATCACACTATAGGAAACTGGCCAGTTTTACAAGATAGCATGCTCAGACAAAACTGCTGTAATTTAACTCAAATTCTTTTGTTATATAAAACTTACCTTAAACCCAGGCAATGCATATAAAATGCTAATGTGCTGCTGTGAACACCTGAATACTTAACTTATGGAGGAAAACTCTAGCTTGGAAATCTAATCTTTCTCTTGCATAAAACCCAGGAACTTTGCTAGTAGGAATGTTGATATGACACATCAGGCTTGGAGAACAATTTGCTTTAGACTGCAGTCTAAAAATGCATAGAAAATGTGGATTCAGGTAAAAAGTAATTGATCCAGTAGGAAATACTAGCAAGCATAATTTCAATTTTAATATCTAAGTTCACGTAAACTTAAAAGCTGAAATCCAAATAGTCATGAACAGTTAATTCTGAACATGGAAAAGGACTAGTTTATATTGATGCTTAATAAAAGCACAGACTATATATATTCCTATTAGCTTCATATTAACAATGAATGCCTGTACTGAATTACAGATCGATGCCTCACATTAGATTTTCTGAAAGAATGTTAGCTTCTAGGCTTGAGAGTCTGTAAAATTTTAGCTCAGACTTCTACCATCTGTGTACTATTTCTTCTACTGCCTTTTGATTCTCTAGCACAGACACCAATACAATATATTTTTTTAAAGTCAGCAGGATTTATATATACTCTTTCTATAAATATGAATCATTATACAAACTCCAAGCAGACAATATGTCCAGTAAGTAGCTACAAGACTCCACACATAAGCATGCAGTAAAAAACATTTTCTTCAACAGCTTACTGGGAAAAGAGCAGGAACCCTGGGTCTCTAAATGTTTGAGGTTTGCCAGTATACTTGCCAATATGCAGACAGGCCAGTAGTCATAATTCAAGTTTTACAATCTTCCTCTGCGGGTTATTTTATTCCAGCCAACTGCTATCAGATCATACTGAACCCTGTCAGAGGATTGTGACGTACCTCAGGGTGTGAAAGGCTGAAATGAGAGTTGATCCTGTGGTACTATGAAAAGCTGAGAACCCATTCTGGTTTCGGTCTTTTACAGAAAGACCCCTACTGACTCCTGCTAACAGAGAATCTGAACACCACCCAGTGCAAAAAGCTTTGTTATGTATGAACCATATATACTATAGAAGCTGGGATGCATTGCTCTTAAGATGATGAAAACAGACATGCCACAGCTGGGTCAATGAACACAAAACTTCAGGTGAGTCAGTGAACTGGCCAATTCACGTTTTGCTTCCCTTCTCTCCACCTTCTCTCATCCATCTTTTTTCTCACACAAGCAAGAGCTATCTACATTATAACCTCCTGATCTAACCAGATTATATGAAATGCCCTTTTTCATTCCGTTTGTGAGGTATGTACGTGTTATAAAACAGGCAGTAGGATTTTAAAGAATCAGTATTGTTCAGACCACACAATTCCATGCTATACTAATAAATACTGGAGAAGCACAGAAGTTTAAATATTTTGACCTTCAGAAGCAAGGAATAAGGAAAGGATTTTAGTGGATCTGCTAAAGTTGCCAATATTTTGGATATTGCTCAACCAAAATACCAAACTCTCTAGACTGCTACCAAAACTCAATAAAAAGTTGTTTTCTTTACATGTCCTGCACAGCTTGCACATAAGCTCTTTATCAACCCTGAAATCCCAGCAGGTACATTGTATATCTTAACAAATTTTATACCAAGTTCAGATTTGAAGTACTCACCATCTGGGTCGGAAATCATGTCCAGAAGAGATTTATCCAGAGTGGATTTGCTCATTATTTTTTCCTCATATTCAAAATACACATCCAGCTTTCGACTCTGTTCAAGAGTAAATGTTAGGGTTAACATCTTAACACTGTGAAAGAATATTTATTCGCTCTTTGAAAAGATACATAGTTTAGTCATCAAGACTGTTTTTTAAAAACTATTTTTAAATCATTATTTAAATTATCAGTAAAAATAACTAATCCTTGCATTAGAATAGCTTTTATTAACTCTCAGAAAATAAGACACCTATATTCTCATATTAAAAGTGAAAATGCAAGTTAAGCAAGGGATGTCTGACATGCAAATATTAAACTAGAAGAGTAGCTTGTTTTCAGCTGTGGTTTAGCCATAGCTGAAAACTACATGCCATTATACGTAGTGTTATGCTGTAACAGGAAAAACTATTGTTCAAGTGAATATTATGTCAAATTTACGCTGAACTTCAAGTCTCTCAGTCCACAAGACAATCACCCAATGCAGATAAATGTGGGAAATTCCCAAATACATTAAGACATCATCCCAGAGAAAAGTTGGCAACTGACAACTCAGGCTGATACCGAAATAACTACCTCAGATCAAAGGCTTGCAATAATTCATTCACACCCAAGATGGAGGACTTCATAATTAGATTATCTTGCTAACACTAGAAAAGAAGTGTCTCATTATACAACGACACATGTAGATCAAGTTGTGAAAATCCTTTTTTAGGGAGGATGGCACAGTGACTGTGCAAAATTAATGAGGCAAAAGCTTTATGGAAGACATGACATGGGCATGCAACTAATGACTGCATTGCAATACATCTTCACAAACAGCCAAGCTTTGCACTTCTTGACCATCATATCATGAAATTACAACCTAAAGACAGAAAAAAGCATTCCAAAACAGATTTAAATATCTTCTGTTACATCACAAATCATTATGAGTCTTTGAACATGAAAATGTAGTACCACAACAGATGTTACAACTGCTCAGCTTACAAAACCTAAATATCTGGTAATTAACTAAATCCTGGTGTTCAGACATGTTCAGCTACATATTGGCTCAAAGAGCAGACCGCCAGAGCAGATCTCCATCTTGTTGCCTTGGAAGTGTTCCAGCTCCACATCATACCCGTTGAAAGACTGAAATGATACTGCCAGAGAGAGGTAGGAGTCACTGGGGCTTTTCTTGAATTAAAAGATTTAGGAAATTTTGCCTGATAATGCCAAGGCATGCAAAACCACTATGGCACCTTCTCACCCAGCACAGTGGTTGTTGTAATGAGCAACATCAAAACTGGTTTTCTTGTGTTTTCAAATTCTGTTAAAATCATTCCTGAGATCACAAGGAAAATGAATTTTACAAAACAGGTATTTCACCATCCCCTAAAAAAAAAGAGGGGGAAAAAGAAGAAAAAAAAGGTACTTCTCTAGCCTAAGGACATTGGAAAATTTCAACTTCATGTCAACAGTCATGTAAGTTCATAAAAAAAAAGAGTTGGAGATGAGAATACAAAATAAAAGAAGAGGTAAATTACAAGAATATTTTAATATTGAAAGCCTTTGGCAATCAGCATATGATGCAGGTAGCTTTATAATGTTTCTCATTAACCATCTACTGAACTCACTGAGAAGAGCAGTTACTTGCATAGCAGCAACCTAATTTAAAGCCTTTGTGGAAGCTTGTAATTACAGCTTATAAATTAAATTACCATGAAGAGTGCTCAAAAAAGACCACTCACTACTTTTAGTGGCAGAAGGATGTCTTCTATTGTTTGTCATTGTGAAAATAACTAGGGATAAGGTGTATGAAGTGACACACACAAAAAAAAAAGAGCTTCTTTCAAGTTGTATTTACCTTGAGCTTATGTTAGATGAGTAGTCACAGGCAAATTTTGGTAATTATGTTACCGTAAAACCTTGGATTAATCCTGTATTCAGCCAAAGTTATAGGGATTATCAGTGGTTATGTTACACTAGTTTAAAGTCTGAATAGAACTGAACTACCAGCCTTTTTCCAAGTCCTTATTTCAGATGCAATTTGGTATCCAGCATGTCAGACACATGTTGGAGACTATCTATGTTATAGTTTCCTTAACTCTCTCTAGAGAGAAAGCAATTGCAAAGAAACTACTACAATTTTTCTAGTCTTTTCATTACAGCAGGGAGGATTCAGATTGGACTTTAGGAGGAATTTCTTTACTGTAAGGGTGATTGGGTATTGGAATAGGTTGCTGAGGGCAGTGGTGGAGTCACCATCCCAGGAGGTGTTCAAGATGCATCTGAATGTGGCACTGGGTGATACAGTCTAGTGGGATGTAGGTAGGCGGTTGGTCTAGATGATCTTGAAGGTCTCTTCTAACCTCGATGATCCTATCATTCTACTTGCATTTTGTGTTTTAACTGCATTTGTACCTCCTGACATGGAGTTATGTTTTTAAGCAATGTTTTTAAGTTTAAAATATTTTTCCCAGACAAAAGGCATCCAACAAACAAAGGATTGTCTTGAAATGTCGAAACTTATTAAGATAAATATATTATTGTTGAATTTGGCAATGCCCATATTATCTTAGCTGGTGACCTGCTTAAGACAAGTTTATTCAGATGGCATGTAAAAATGTACAACATTAAAAAAAAGATTCACTTATTTACTATATTTTTTTACAGATCAATTTTAAATAAAAATATGTAATTACAACACGAGATACTTTCAATTGTAAGAACAGATTTACAGTTGTTAACTTACTTGGATCACAAACTAGGCAAAATTCTTCTCAACCATGTGCAACTTTATGATTGTTTGACTAAGACTGCTGAACAAATACAGACTAACCACAACAAAGAAAACTCACTGGTTGCATATATTTGCTATTTTGAGCCTACGCTGAAACATTAATGGTGCATGTATGCTCACTCTCTTCAAAAATTTAGGAGAATTACTTTTGAAGTGTGAACTTCCTCTTTGGGTAAAAAAAAAACCAACAAAAATCAAAACCTGAAAATTCTAAGACAGTAGAATTCCACAGTAGGGACATGAGAAGGTAAGCAGCAACATAAAATTTTCAAGACTCTCTTTTTTATGAGACAAAAGCACAAACTAAAGAGATAGATCAATATGGTAAGTCTATTCAGCTGCTTCTTCATTAGATAACTAACGAAGGTTACTAGCAAAGATGCTAATAAGGGCAGTATTTTTCTTATACTCGTTCACTGGAATTAGATGGGCACCTCATCAAATTTCATATGGATTACTGAATAGCTTTAAACACTACTAGTTACCTTTTGACAGATTTCCCAGATATGCCACATCAATGAGAGTTACTTCCCGAAGAGCCAACTTCTCTAAGAAGTGCTGATAAGAAGCAGATGTCCCATTTAATTTAGAGTAAATACAATTTTGCTCACTCAATGGCAAACTCATAGACATGTCAAGAGGAAAAGCTGGGGAATAGGAGCTAAACAATCCTGTAGATTCAATAAAAGAGACAGCAAAGAAGAAGTTCTTAAGGGTGCCAAACTGGCAAGCAAGGTGAAGAAAAATAATAATAAAAACGAATAATAAAATCAAGATGTATTTACATTTACAGTTATTTCCTTTCTGCCTCCTGCTCTTGATATCCTACTATGACATCTTGTTTCACACCAACCTCATTCAAGAGACCTTACAGGCTGCCAATTCAGGGACAGGATCTGTACTGCATTTAAATTGTTACACTTCATCTTGCTTTGTCTTTTTTTTTTTTTTAATGTATTTGTGAAAGCTTTCAACTTAGCATCTCTAGAAACGGGCTCTTTGTAAGCCAAAACTAATTTTAGGGAAAATTACTGAAGTGCATGGGAATCTCTACCTGAGCACTGAAGTACAAAAAGGACATAAAATTCCTTCTTTTTTACGCAGAGAAGCAGAAGCAGAACCCATTGAAATCTCTTAGAGGGCCATTTTTTAAGGACTTCTTGGAGACTCTCCTGTCCTTTACAGTACAAAGTTTCTTCCTTTTAGAGAGTGAGAGAATGTGCAGAAGAGAAAAGAAATTCTCTAAGAAATTACTGGGAGAAATTTCTCAAAGATACTGACAGAAAACAACCAGAAATAACATCTCCCAAAATGAGAGAGGTTGGTCAGGTAATTATAGCGTGCTCCCATCAATCAAGAGGAAGAGAAACTCTAGGAGAAGGCTAAAAGTGGCAGCTACAGACAGTTCCCTTTGACTGAACTGCACAGAATAATGCCAGAAAGTCACTGTAACTGAACTTGGAAAAAGCTGCTGTTTACTGGAAAGTTAATCAATTACCAGTTCTGAACTACAGAAAAACAGCCTGGGCCACTGTGACATATATATTTCACAAACACATATCATTTCTGTTCACACGTAAGATAAAAATATAACCTCATTTAAAACAGAGTAGTTAAAACAGTGGAATTCCTTTACCAAAAAAAATAATTTGAAAGGCTATTGGCAATCCCAACAATGGAGTCATTCAAAGTATCAGGCCTTGAGATCAAGCAAAACCAGAGACACATGATCAGAAAATTATGTAGGAATCAAAAAAAACCCCACGAAACCAAATCAGTAAGTAATCTAAAACAGATAATTCACATAAAAATCTGCCACTTAAATTTATATGTATAGAATTCTAGCAAAATGCTATCTAATCTCCAATAGTTTTTAAAAAGTGCATATGTACACCTTTTTATATGCCATGATTTAACATACTTCAGTAATCCTAGTATTCATATTAGAATGACATGTAAAGTTAAGCATTACTTGAAACTAAAGCAGCTAGAACGATATTGATAATTCTAGTCCTAAATCTGTTATCTGTTGGGTATAGTCCTTCAGTCACCAGCTTCTTCAGAGAAAAAAAAAATATCAGTGCAAAACAAGGATGCACTTGTTCTAAGAATTGACAATAAATATTTGATGGTTCACTTAATGAAAAAAGCGCCGCATTCTTTCCATTATTTCACTAAACAGTTAGATATGCCAGAAAACTGCCGGGACCTCTAAGTATGTGATTAATTTCTGGTTTCCTCTTGCTGTGTCTTATAAAATGATCCAAGAGAATGTGGAAAGCAGCTGTAAATTGAACACTAAAATATGACCACAAGAAAAATGAAATTCACTTAGTATATCTAAAGCAGGTCTTGTAGCATTCTTTGCACTGACTCTCATATATGTAGTTAAAAAAAAATGCTCAAATACTTATTGTAGCAAAAAAAACTAATGGACAATGCAAACAGCCTATTTTAAAGTATCAATGTGCTTCCAGATTATCTTAAAAGTGAAAACAAGTGGTAACCTGAAAAAGAGCATGGTGCCTCACTAGCCCTTCATGACCAGGGACTTGCAAAAAAATAAAAAAAATCACTCTTATCCTAATCAGGTTTAATTATTCAACTGTATATAAAACTATCAACTACAGCCTCCAGGTGCCATCAGAATTTCTTTCAAAAGTACTGGCTAAGATATTGCCCTTTTTGACAGTATTTTTGAGGAATCCCTTAGGTAGCATGTCATCCTGCACATAAAAATTCCACAGCTCAAGATAGAAAGGTACTTTCTATAACACTGGAGAGAGAAAAGAGTGGAGAAAATGGACAGGACAAAGCAGTTGGAAGAAACTTTACATTCATTCAGTGAAACTGCTTCAGTGTAGGTAATTTCCAATAGAGAAAACGTACTTCTGCATTAGCTGAGTTTCAGACAGTTTCCTAAATATCTGGAGATGAAAGAAGCGATACAGATGCACATATCATCAATATTTTGAATAAACTGCATGCCCATTTGTCTCACAGTCTTTTTTGACAGCTGTATGATAAGAAGGAAAGCAAGCCTGAGCACTCTGCAATACCAGAATTAAGAATCATTTATGGAGAAATGGATCACCACTTCCTGGGAACTCTCTAATAGTGGCTGCCTGTCAGAGGAGAGAGCCTAAGGGCTAGTAGAGTGCTATAGCAGAGGGACCCTGATCCACCTCTAGGTAACAGAAAAGCGTGTCACCATCAGGTAACGGAGAATGAATAAGCTCATCTGACTCCACTCCATTGCCAAGAGGACACTGGCAATCAAAACTGATGTTATTATCATTCCATGTCTTGCTCTGAAACCTGGCTTCCGTCCAACAAATACTACATAAAATACTACTGGTGTTGGTCTGCCATTATCATCTCTGTATCTTTCTTAAAAAAGTGAATTTACAGACAAGGCATCAAATAAATGTCAACTTCTATTTTTTTTCAATGCTATTAATGTACTGCTTGAAAACTGCCAGATAGGAAAATTGACATGCTTAATACTGCAAAGGCACATAAACTACCCCTCACAGTAATGAGCCAAACATAGACACATGCTTGTATCTCTCCCCCAATTTTATAAAAATGTAAAATTATTTTATTCATTAAAATTCAGAATGAATCCTTTGTTCATTTATAGCAAGCACTTAGTTTAAAAAAATTCAGCAGCAGTCATAACTGAGGACAGATCTTATGCGCTTTATAAATGTTAAAGTTAGCTTCAAAACACATTGCCTTCCATGAGTTATAAACAGCATGGGGTAAAGTTTTCTAACTATTGATTTTCAGTGAGACTTGGTGCTTGAATCACTTTCAAAAACAGAATTTCACTGTTTCTGAAATTCTCATCTATAATTTCTGTTCTCAAACTGTGAAAACAGATCCATCTTGCAAGTTACCCTAGTAGTAACCAGTAGAAACCGTCTGCAAGTTCTCCGATACAAAAGCAGCAGTTATACAGAAAAGAGGGCAAGCATTCTTCTGAAGTGCTTAAATTATGCACAAGGCATCTAATACTGATCCTGCTGGAAAGACCATTTTAGTAACTTGCATCACTACTGCCACACCTCTGGGTATCATTTTTATTGGTGAAGAGTAAACAGTACTCTTCTGATAAACACATACAGAACAGAATACTGCTTAGACTGAAGTCATAACTTGCCATGACACACCTCTAAAGCAAATGAAACACTTCTATCATAAACTTATTTTAGAAAGACTTCAATCCACAATAAATGCTGTGACCATCATAAAAAAAAATGAGAGCATACCAGTAAATTCTGAAGAAAAAAACTGACACGTTTACTTTGCTTTCCATGCAGAGGCATTCAAAATTCATTCCCTCTCACCCTCCAACACTAGGTAATGTGATACAGTGATTTCTGTAAAAGGTAGCACAATTGAGAAGGCTCGCTTTCTTATTTTACTTCACCTGGTGAAACATATTTCTCCAGTTTAAGAGCTCTACTGATAGAAAACTGAAGTTGGAGAGCAGTCATACCTTTATATGCTCTAAAACAGCTGTTGCAACATTTGTATGAAGATCGATGAGTCTTTTCTTTTCCAGAAGTTCTGGAAGAGAGCTGAAGAGATTAAATACAAACTAACCTGCTGAGTTGCAGTGTTAGTTTAATTGTATATTGTATACAGTCAGTAAAAAAAAAATTATAGAATCATAAACCGTTTGGGTTGGAAAGGGCCTTTAAAGATTATTAAAATTTAAAATTATAGAATACACTAGGATTGGAACTAAAAAATTTCAAAGTATAGATGTAGTGATACTCATAACAGAAGGATGTTATCCACATGTAATGTAGTAAAACACGTTTTTACCTTGACTAGCAAAAAATACACATAATGTGGGTAATTTAATATTCTTATTGAAAGCTTGTGATCAACAACAGATACGTGTCCTGCACACCTAAACTACTAGAATTATGGCTTGTATAATGAACATTTAGTTCATGTCTGATACATATAAAATTGTCAATATCTGCCAAGTCATATTTGTCAAATAATATAAAATCATGTTAAATTATATTAAATAATAGTATCTGTCAAATAAACAGAACCTCTGGATGTCCTGAAATTTGCCACAGGTAGACAACAGAACACAATTCTGTATGCAGGATTCATGATAGAAATATTTTCTTTAGTGAAATGGGAAACTGAATGGTTACGTTTACTTCATATAAAATCTGTTACTTGAATGTTGTGATTTCCATGGTTTTCACTGGTGGCATTGGGCATCATATGTATACAAGACTGCTCAGGGTCTATACACTTCCACATCCAAAAGCACCCCAGGCAGTCAGTGTCTTATTCAGTATAATAAGCAGATGAGAAGGCACTTAATGATATTGACTGCATGTCCTGAAGAAGAATGAACCATACTTTCTTCCCTCCTTTAAGTAATTATAAAATCAATGTTACCTATGATGTCTGGCCATTAATTACCTTATTTATAGCTAGAAGGTGATTAGTACTGTGTTTGTAAAGGACTGCATTTTTAAAAAAAAAAAAAAAAAAATGAAAGAAAAGAAAAAAAAGACAGGAGACCTCTATGTTAGGACCTCTGTTTTTAATCACTAATAGATATTGTAAAGTTTTCTAGAAATCGTAAAGCCTAAGACAACTCCAAAAGTTATCTTCTTCCTGATAACAGATGATGGGACAACAAACCAGCAAAGCCTAGTTTAATTTTTCCAGCAGAAACATGCTTAAATGGAAGATCTTAATGGTATTTGGACCTCCCAACATAATCCTAAAGATTAGAGCTAAAACATTGCAATAGAAGAGTTTAATGAGTTATACACTTTTCTGAAGGGGGAACAAGATTTTCCTTAATAATGCCAGATTACATACAAAACAATCACAGAGGCTAAATGAACAGTGAAACTTCCTGATGAAGCTTTAGTCATATGATTTTTTTTTTCTATCAGTTTAAAGCTTTTGATGTTTGTCACTTTCATACCTTGCTGCCTTAACCTGAAAACCAGCATCTTGAGAAGTACAAAACTTTAAAACCTTATAGGGGGAGCTTGGAAACATCTGCTTGCTTTTTTGAAACTGTCCTATCCATCACACATCCTTTGTAATTCCAATCAAATTCTAACCAGGGCTTAGATATAAAACTTCCGAAAATCATGAACAGGCAACTAACTAATGCAGACACACGCTGGATTTCACAGGACACTGGGCATATCATCCCATCTCTCCACAGAATAATTATCGTTCCTTCTTCCTTCTGACTGGGGTCTTAGTGAAAGGCAGCAAACTGAACACCTCCCTTCTCCAAAGCATCAGTGGAATGAAAAACAGATTTACAATGAAAAACAAGTCTAAATCTCAGATTTTCAGTATCATCCATGGTGGCTAGGTGTCCAAAAGCAGGAGAGTAAATTTCCCATGCAGAGTTCTTAATGACTATAATCTTGCCAACAGATGTTGCAGTAACTACATTAATCAAAGTGTAATTAATTACACACTGTGCAAAGCAAGCAGATGCCTCAGAAGTGGATTTCACTAACAATTTTTTTAAAGAAGGAATGCCGTGGTAGGTAGTTGGGTTTTTCTGGTGAAAAAGCTAAGCAAATCTATGGTGCGCTTTGATTAATTGGCTTTGCTGAGGAAACACTCCAGAGCTATGTGTAGAGGGCTCACACACTCATGCTGTGGAAGTACTTGTCCACGTACTTGTCTAGGACACTGCATTAAACTTTGCCTGAATTTTAAAGCATTTAAACTCTATTATTGAGCTGAACAGCCTAATTTTAAAGCTATTTATTTCTAAGGATATTAAAAGTGAAATGATAAAAAGAACTAGAAATGGTTCCAAATTAATTAAACGATCATGCATTACAGATTACTCACCTGACAGCTGAAGTTAGCTTAGCTGTATTATCAGAAAGCATACTTATTGCTCCTTCATCCTCCCCTTCTATACCCTGGGTATTGGGGAAGGGTTTGAAAAGAGGAATAAAAACAGTGATAATAAACACAAAGATCACACATGCAAATACGGTCAGTGCATTTAGAGTCTATGTTCTCATAAAGGTATTAACATCAGGATTGTGTTTTACTGTTATTATGGAAGTTATATAAATGTAATGCAAATAAATGCCAGAAATTGAACCTTCTATGAAATATGGTACTTCTAGTTCTATTTTTAAGATTGTATTATGCCTAAAATTCAGCATATGCTGATAATTTTTTTTTTTGGGATGGTGGTGACAGAGTGGGTTAAGAATCTCTTCAAGTCCTATTATGTTCTACATAAAGCACATATAGCTGATAAAACTTACCATGATACTTTTCAGTCTTTTGACTTCATCTTCTTGAGCTCTGTAGGATTCTAGTTCTTGCTGAACAGACTCGGCTACCTCTGGAAAAGGACTAATTCGATACTCTGCATTAGGCTCAGTTAAATCAACAAATTGAAACACTAGACCCAAACATGTTGCATGATTAAGATGATCATGAAAATGTTTTCAGAAATATCAATATACAAATCATGCAGCTGTTATCAAATCAGTAAAAATAATGACAACTTACTGTAGATTTACTTCAACTGTCTAAAATATATTCACTGTTTTCAATATTTTTATGTAATTTTGCTGAGAATAACTTTGTGCTGTTACAAAAAGCTAATGTGTGATTAATATGGACAATGAATATTGACAATGATCATTCCTCAAAAAAACCCCAAACTTCAAAAATATTTTCTGATAGAAAGCAGAACTGCCGTAACATGAAGAATACTTAGAATTTATACTAACTAAATTAATACAAATTCCATACCTATACAACTTACCTGCCCTTATGCTTTTGCCAGAATTTATCAGATGCAGTTAAATCATAGGACTTCTTATTTTTTTTCTTAGGTCTAGCACCTGCTGGAGAACTTTCCATTCCTGTTGATTCTTCCAAGTTAACTCTATTCAAATGGAAATCCTAAAAAAGAGAAATCTTTTGCAAATATTTGACAGCTTTTAATTATTTGATCAGTCTTTAATACTCAACCACTTATCTTCTAGAATATTACACTTACTGAAAAAAGCCCAAACAAGGCTTTGTTAAGCAAAGACATCTGACTGTCTCACATGCAAGTAATCTTCTGACATTGAACTCTGAACACTGTTTTCTGCATGGAAAAATCAGTTACTGAGCTTTAACAACTGACCAAAACTTTAAAGCAACAAAATTTTCTGTGTTGCAGACAAAAAATATTTCTAAGGCTCAATTGCACTTACACAACTACAGCAAATGTATCAAAGCTGCAAAGAAGCTCATAACATCAGCAACAGGACTATCCACTGTGAGGACTATCTAGCTACACCTTCACAGCTCTTTCACTGTTTTTTTAAACTAGTGAAATAGCAAGTGCATGATACAGTAACTGTTTACAACAAAGCTGCTATTTCTCCATATAGCTTTTCTTTTCCCACAGATGCATGAACCTAGAAATTACATCTCTTTGATAGATGATACAATTATGCTTACATAATATGCCAGCACACTGCTCCCTATATGCCTTCAGGTTCTTTCCCCTATTACTTTTCACAGAATCACAGA